>JAVJIF010014431.1:0-99239 GCA_038442645.1 Agave tequilana | reverse complement strand
TTGAGAGTCACTGATTAAATGCTCGTTACATGGGCAAATTAGAAAGCCTAATAGAACTAAGGAATATTACACCAAAATAAAAAATAAATAAATAAAATAAGGCATAAGAGTTAGAGTTAAAGACCCTTAGTCAAAATTTTACGGTCACGAAGGTACACATGACTTAGGGTAAAGTAATAGACTAGATAAGAAGTACAATTTGACTCTTACTTTGATTGATAATAAATTTTTGAATAGAGACTAAGTTTAGGAATGAAAAATTAAGTTTTCCTATAACTTATAGATTACTTAATTCTTACAATAATATTTTAAATATTTTTCTTTTTCAAATGTGATTTCAAAATACTAACATTTTCTCTTTCTTAATGGATTTTGTAGGTGCAATCCACTGAAAATCATCATGAGATAAAACTCGTCCTCTAGGGTAACCTAGAGGTTTAACGGCTTGTTGCATAAGCTCAGTGCAATCGCGTGACCTGCGAAAATAGTCCTATAATCTTTGGTTTATTTTATTGTTTTGCTCGAGGACGAGCAAAAAGAACGTATGGGGGTGTGATCGGTCACTGATATTGCATAATTATTATCATGTTCTCATACATATTATATAATAAACTCTGCTTTTAATCCTACTTTTTGTCTAATTTATATGCAGGTCAATTGCTAAAAGACAGGAAAGAGAAACGAGCCCAAAAGCCCATCAAAGGTTCTGATTTAATTTAGAATTAATTCGAAATCAGAAAATCAGGGCAAATCAGATCGGTTGAAAATCAGTTAGAACAAATCTCTACAAATCTATTAGTTAAATCCCAAGATCAAGGCCGTTTCGTCAAATTCAGGAGCTGAAACGGGAAATCTAGAACCAGATAAAGGAATATCACCAAACGAGAGCTGTACCACCCAGGTGTGGCCACCTGGCCACACCCAGCCACGAAAACGCGGCTCCGCGGCCAAAGCCGCATTTTCACGGCATAGTTAGGGTTGTTGGGGGAGTGATTGCTCCCCTATCTTCATACGCTCTCCTCTGTTAGGTTTTGCCTATAAATACTGGGTTTTTCAGAGACCACAGAGAGCGACCATGTAGAGATAGATTTTAGGCTATTTTTCATTCTTTTAGTGTAGGTTTTATTTTCTTTTTATGTAATTTTTATTTCTTTGTAAGCATAGGTTAGACTGAGATTTATGTAAGTAAGAGAAAGAGGCTTATGTTGAGAATGACACTAATGTCCCTCCTCCTTTCTTTCATCGTTTCTACAAGTAATCAAAGGTAATATTTTTATGTTTTTTTTCTTGTTTATATGTTCTTATTCTATTTCTACTTTTCCTCTTTTGGTTTTGATGAATTTCCAAGTGAACCTCGAAGCATCAATATAGCCATATTTGTGTGAGCGCCACCGATATTTCATGATGATGTCTCCTGCTCAAGATGTCATATCATTTCATTCTTATTCGTCTTGATGATGTAATGCTAATGGAACTGAGCTCGATCTTATGGATTATGCGTTGATCGCCTCCGAAGTAAGGTAAAACATGAAAGGGTTCCAGGTAAGTCATCAACCAGAGGAGGTAAGTATCTCTTTTAGATCTTCTTTCTTTTCTTTTAACTTTTAGTTTAGATCACCAACACCACAATCTCCAAACTCTATTCACTCTTTTTACTTTCTTTGTACAAAGTCATTTTCTGTTTTTCTCCACCTTCTCAATCTACCTTCTTCCTAACTTAACTTTAACTCCATTTTTCTCTTTTCTTTTAAAGAACTAAAAGAACTTTAACCATTCTTTGTAACCTAACAGAGATTTACTAAAAAGGCTTCCATCGCTAGACCCTCCTTGTGGATCGCGACCCACATAGCCACTTGTTATTGTGGTAGTATTGAGTACTTACACTCTTTATTCTAAATTCTAAAATTCTGTATTTTTGTGTGCAGATAAAACCTCAATCAGTCACAGACTAAGGCTTGTTACATGGGCGAATTAGAAAGCCTAATAGAGCTAAAAGATATTACCGCCATTAATGTAAAAAAAATAAGGCATATGAGTTTGAGTTGAAGAATCTCGAGTCAAATTTTCATGGTCACAAGATGCATGTGACTAAGGTAAAATAATAGACTAGATGAGAAATATAATCTTAATCCTTACCTGATTGAAAATAAGTTTTGAATAGAGACTAAGTTAGAAACAACTAAGTTTTGATAATCTATGACTTATAGATTACTTAAATTTTTACATTAATACTTCAAATATTTTTTTCCTTCAAAATGTGTTTTCAAAAAAACTAACACTTTATTTTTCTTTATTTATG
Organism: Agave tequilana; assembly: GCA_038442645.1. Classification (NCBI taxonomy): domain Eukaryota; kingdom Viridiplantae; phylum Streptophyta; class Magnoliopsida; order Asparagales; family Asparagaceae; genus Agave; species Agave tequilana. The sequence continues at coordinate 96,940 of JAVJIF010014431.1, read as the reverse complement.
AATTTTGTGGGTGTAATCCACTGAAAATCCTCATGAGACAAAACTCGTCCTCAGAGGTAACTAGAGGTTTAATTGTTTGTTGCACGTGTTAAGTGCAACCGTGATTCCCACGAAAGTGAGTTAGGTTAAGGCCAGTTTAGTTTTACTTTCTCTTTGTTTTGCTCGAGGACAAGCAAAAGATAGGAATTGGGGTGTTTGGACACATATATTATATAATTATTACTGTATTCTTATATTTATTCTGTAATAATTCTTACAACTCACTTTTCTTAATGTCTAAATACATGCAGGATTTGATAGAGAGAAGATAAGCACAAATCCTATCCAATTAAATCCAAAAGTTCAAAGCAATAGGGATCGATTCAAATCAAAAGGTTCTAGAAGTAATTTTATCTGCAAACCAAGTATATCGACGAGATAATAACATCAAAATTCAAAAAAAATGGATTAGAAAAAGACCCTATTGGTTTCGCTGAGGATAAAAGAATGTATCGTCAAATCTAAACTAAATATTCAAAATCTAAGAAGATAAAAGAATAGAGGATAAATGCACGGACACACGCACTCAGACCCTAGTCCTACGACCAGGATCTTGCCATGAAAACACGACAAAAGCCGCATTTTCGCAGCCAAGTTTTTGAATCTGGGGGAGCATTTTCTCCCCTATCTCCGTACTCTATCCCTATCTTACTTCTCCTATAAATACCTACATACTCAGAGGTAGAGGGGCAAATTCTATAGAAAGCTTTAGTTTAGTTTAATTTAGATTTTTCTTTTCTTTTTCAATGTAATTTTTATTTATTTATTTTATTTAAGTTAATGAAAGTTACATGACAGCAGAAGATGAAGAAGAGAGAAGAAGAAGAAGAAAAAGAAGAGTGACATTGATGTAATCCTTCTTCAGAGAGTTGCATTGAAGTGACAACTAATGTGATTCTCAGCCTTTTCTTCAATGTACTCGATACAGTCAATTGTTTTGTTTATTATGTCATTTACTTTACATTACTTCGCATCGAATCATAGTACGTTTAATCTACAACAGAGGTAAGTCTTCTTCCTTTATCTCTTTTCTATTTTCTTTCTTAGATTAGTATAACAATTTCTAAAACCAACACTTTTTCTTTTTATTTCTTTTTCTTTAAACTCATTTTCCTTTTCATTTAACAACAACACATCTTCTTCTTTAGATTCCTTTTAACTTAGATTAGATTTAACTATTTTTTATTTTCTTTTAAAAACTGAGAAGAGAACTTCTAAACTCGTTTTTGTAAACTAAAAGAAGAAACTTACTTAATTGCTTCCATCGTAGTCCCTCTCTGTGGATCACGACACGTCAGTCCTAGGCACATGGTGGCATTGAGAACCTAGCACTTCTCTAAACACGGTATTTTTCTGTGCAGGTTTATCTCGATCAAACATTCCTCAGGATTGAAAGAAATACTTATTGAACCTGAAGGAATCTATCAACATACTCACATCCGGACTAGAGTTATAGCCTTAATATACTACAATACCCTGGCCAAGGGGATTGAAGTAAGCAATGAGCACTTCGCTATCGTAGGATCTCAGTCATCCAAATCTTATATGGAGAAAGAGGCATTCACATATATAGACGAGGTGGCTAAAAGGGTCGAGAGCAAGCTCAAGTGCAGAAGGAGTAGTAAGAGATGCTTCAAGTTCAGCAAGAGTCTATCAACGACCTCAAGGCAATGATAACTCAGTTGCTGACAAACTGAGGGAAGAGGTCGAAGGGTCCCAAGCCTAATGCTTCCTCCAGCAAGAGCAAGGAGAAACAGAAGCAGGAGAAAGCTATTCTTCTGAGAAGACTGAGAGTGAGAACAACTTTAATTCTGAGCCTTCCAAAACTTCATCTAAGGAGGGGGATGGTTCAGAAAATGGAGCTCATCACTCCAAGAGGATGAATGAACTGGAGAAATGCCTGGAGGCCATTGGTAATCGATGTAACCATCAAGAGGCAGGGATAGTCCGACTATAATCGGTTGAGTGGGATGTTGCTTCTTATCCCCCAAGTTCAAAGCACCTGCCTTGCAGACCTTTGACGATAAAGGTTCCCCAAACCTACACATATACTACTTTAAGTCTTAGACTGAGAATGTAGTATTGAACGACACTATCATGACTCGTTGTTCATCGGCACCCTCAAGGAGGTTGCCTTTGAATGGTTCATGAAGCTTCCTGCAGTCTCCATAAAGAACTGGCCTGACCTAGAGAAGCTCTTCTTGGCCCGCTCATTGAAGATGACACTGAAGTGCCTGTCCCCACTCTCCTTGCTATGAAATAGAAGAAAGGAGAGTCTATCAAGATGTTTCAGAGTATGAAGCTCTGATGTCCAAGTGGTATGACGCAGTCTACATTGGTGGAGACTTGCCACCATAATCTGCAAATCACACACCTAGCCCAGATAGGAGCGGCCCAGTGTTGTACTTGGAAGCAGTTGGTATTATAAGGTGAACAAGCAGAGGAGACCATCGCCAGGGTCAAGGCCGAAGACAAAGAGAGTAAGCCAAGATCAGAGAAACTGACACGACGTGCTTTAGAATCATCTTCTCCACTGAGAAGAAGGGACACTTTTGCAGTGGAGGCTAAGTCTCCTTCCAAGCCCAAGCCAGCAAGAGCAGGCAATTCTTCAGAGAAGATGCGAGCTAACAATCAATATTCCTTCAAGGATGAGCATGTTGTGTCCCTATTTAAGTTGCTTTATAAAAGCAACAAGCTCAAGCTGCTGGAGGCATGATGCCCTGAAGTGGTAGGGAAGACAGATGATCCTAACTACTGCCTATACCACAAGATACTGCGATATCCTACCAAGAGTTGCTGCATCTTCAAAGATTCCAAGCTTTGATTGATGCAAAATTACTCAAGCTCTGCCCTGAGCAGAATAAGGTGACCACCAATATAACATACCTTCAATTTGGCAGATCTCTACCACTAGCACCAACCAGAGTGGTTCCATCCTGAAAGAAAAACTGAGGGTGATCAACACTGATCCACACCACCAGGATGAAAAGAGTCTCGTCCCTGTCCTTACTCCTCAAGGAGAGATGATGAGGGTTCATCCCGATCTTGTCCAAAGCCAGCAGTGAACTTTGTGACCAATAGGAAGTCCAAATCAAAACAACAACATCTTATTGCAATGTGGTGTGCGCTTCCTCGAGAGAAGCTGAAATGGATGTTGCCTCTCTTACTGATTCAGAGGAAGAAGAGAGAATGTTCTCACGCAGAACAAAGTGCTCCTCTTGTGGCAGGGACTCGGTCTGGCCAGTAGTACTTGAAAAAGTATGATGAAGAGGTGCCTAGTTTGTCCAACTCGACCAAAGAAGTAGCCAAGCAATCCACAAAGCAACCTGTGGAGAAGCAAAAAGAGCTTCGGTACACCAAAGCTTTTCAAAAAGGACAAAGCGAAAGGATTGTCAACTCCTTTTTGCTTTGACGTCTTGGCTCAGTTAGCCAACACTCAGCTAGAATCACTCTCTACGAGCTCTTAAGACTTTCCAAGTCAATAAGAGAAGCTCTAAGAGAAGCCCTAGCCAATTCAGAGGCTAGCCCAGATTCTGGCTGGATGTGAAGAGGAGGATGAATGACACTATCTCCAGACCTCCAAGCGTTTCCTCTGCATAACATTAATGCCTGGCGATAAGCAAATCAAAGGAAAACATGATAGAGATCCGTATTAGATAGGGTATATCGGATCATCCGAAGTGAGCCACATCCAGGTTGATCCAGGATCTGTGTTGAGCATTATGCCCCGCAAAGTCATGCAGCATCTAGGAATTCCCACTTATCGGCTAAGTGCAACCCAGGTGACCATTCAAGGTTTCAACGCTAACGACACCAGACCGACGGGGAAGATCAAGCTCAGGTGCTAGATTGGAGACCTGAAATCAGAAGTGACGTGATACGTTATTGATGAAGACACGTCATACAACCTGCTCTTGGGACGTCCATGGATTCATCACAACTCCATTATCCTATTTACCCTTCATCAGGTGATGAAATATGCCGATGAAGGAGTAGTCAGAATATTGATTACTGAAAAGCATCCATTCAAGGAGCTAGCAAACTACTTCACAGACTCTCTCCTTTACGAAGATCCTCTTGAGGCTGCTAAGTATTCATTACCGGAGGACTCAGACTCAGGCAACGAAGCTGCTGACACCGAACTAGAGGTAGAAGAAGAATATCTTTGGGAAATAAATCAACTTGTAACGAATATTGATAAGCTCGATTTCAATACTACTGCCAATATTGAAGGCGAGTGGTCTATTGATGAGAATTTAGATTGGCTTATATTTCTGCGATAGCCTCTGATTTTGTATCGTAAGATGCTAGTATTGACATAGATAGTGATCCTTTATCTACAATAGATGCTTTGACATCATTGCACGCACCAGTTAGGTCATCCTTCATGGTGCATGACAAGACCAATGACCCGCAAGGAACCTTCTTTGAAGTGTCGACCAAGCACAAAAATCAAAAGCCATTTCTTTTCGAGAGAGTCGAGTCCGAATCTATGGCTCGTGAAAGTTCGGAGGACAACGCTGAGTCCCGACAATTTTCTTATTATGGGCCAAATGCATGTCATATGATGGAGAAAATGAGATATAACTTGACAAAAAGGTCTAACTTGAACCTTGGCAAAGGAAGACAAACATTGTTCGACCTTTTGTCCCAAAAGAGAAAACCCCCGATTACTATCATAAAACTTGAAGGGGATTAGGATATATGTCAACTCCAATCCCATCAGACTTCGAGTCTAAAGAATCTCTATATCATGACCACTCGTCAAGTACATCATCGTGAGAATCAGATGTCAGTTCGGTGTTATCTTTAGAAATCTTTGAGTAAACATGATTTCAACTAGCCATTTAGAAGATGAAGATGAAAAAATGATCCAGTCAGATACCTATCCTTAGATCAAACAATTGAACACTCTCTGGGACATATGCTTTGAGCAGCGTGAGCCACTCACAGAGGATAAGGTCGTCCAGATAAATCTGGGAAGCGAGGCTAACCCAAAATCCATCTTCATAAGCGAAAGCTTATCATGTTCAAGAAAGAAGACCTAATACATCTCATACAGAAGTATATATACATTTTAACTTAGAATTATGAGGATATGCCTGGACTCGATCCCTAGGTAGCCATGCATTGCGTGAATATTAATCCGGACGTGAAGCCAGTCAAACAACAACAACGATGATTCCGTCCAGAGATTATGGATGCAATCGAACCGGATGTCAAAAAGCTCATAAATTCTGATTTTATCAGAGAAGAACAATACCCTGACTGGGTAGCCAACATCATGCTCGTCCCCAAGAAGAACTAGAAAATCTAGATTTGCATCGACTTCTGTGATCTAAATATTAATTATCCCAGAGACGAATTTTCTCTTCCAATCACGGATGTCATGATTGATAATACGTGCGGATTTGAGAGGATGTCTTTTTAGACGGATTTTTTGAATACAATCAAATTAAAATGTATCCTAAAGATGAGAACCATACATCTTTAAAATGCCACTAGGGGTGTACTACTACACCGTGATGCTCTTCGGATTGAAGAATGTAGGGGCAACATATCAACGTGCTATGAATGCAATCTTTCACGAGCATATACGCAAAATCATAGAATGCTACGTAGACGATATTGCAGTGAAAAGTCGAGAAAAAGGTGATCACATAGAAGTTCTAAAGAGGGTATTTGATATTATGTGGGCACATCAACTAAAGATGAATCCCACCAAGTCCTTCCTGGGGTATGGTCAGCAGTAAATTCCTTGGATTTGTTGCAACAGCTAAAAGAATCCACCTCGATCCGGAGAAAATTCGTGCGATCCAAGAGATGCAACCTTCAAGAAATCTCAAAGAATTTAGAAGATTGCAGGGACGATTGGCATACATCTGAAGATTCATATCAAATCTCTCAGGACGTTGTCAACCCTTCACCAAGCTGGTGAAGAAAGAAGTTTCATTCATTTGGGATAGTGCTTGTGAAGAAGCGTTTGAGAAAATCAAGCAATACCTTGTGCATCCGCCGTTCGTGCATCTCCAGTATCAGGAAAATCCTTCCTGATATATATCAGAGTTATGCATCATTCTTTGGGAGCTTTGCTAGCCTAGAATAATAACTAAAGACATGAGCAAACAATCTATTACTTGAGCAGGACTATATTCAGGGCTGAATATTGATACAATCCAGTTGAAAATGAGTGTTTGGCTTTAGTCTTTGCGTCCAGAAGATGTGATATTATCTTGTGGGCCAGACCGTTTACGTCATCTCAAAAGTCAATCCTTTAAGATTGCTTATGAAGAAAGCCTCATCGCTAAATGGTCGATTGGTGAAGTGGGCTATATTTCTCTCACAATACGAGATACAATTCATACCACAGAAAGCCGTGAAGGGACAAGCAGTGACAGACTTCTTGGCTGAACATCCAGATCCAAGAACAACCAGACTTTATGAAGATCTCTCAGATGAGGTCGCTGAAGTTTGCATGACCTAGACCTCCTTCGAAGAACAAGTTAGAAGCTATTCTTCGATGGTGCATTAAGAGCGAGTCCCAAAGGAAATACTGTAGCAGGAGTGGGGGGTTATACTTGTACCTCCACAAAACTACATAATTCCTCACGCGTTCTCATTGACTAAGCCGTGTTCCAATAATATTGTGGAATACAATGCTCTATTGATCGAAATGCAACTCGCAGAAGAGATTGGCGTAAATATCTCAAAGCGTACGGTGATTCAAAACTCATTGTCAACCACATTCACAGGGAGTACGAAGTTCAACATGAAGATTTGATGCCCTACTATAATGCAACCATAAACATGACAAAGAAGTTCAGAAGCTTTTACAACAATGATGTACCTCACCAAAAGAATGCACATGCAAATGCATTAACATCTCTTACTACTTCATTGGCTCTTCCAGTCGAAGTGATAAAGAAAGTACTCATACACAGTCGTGACTTCTACTGCCCAAAATTCACCTTTGAAGACAGTCAGAATTCAGAAGGAGAGCTTCAAGTTAATGAGATTTTTTAGACTTCAACAAGTTGAGAACTCAGAGATTGGAGATTCTCATTCATCGACTATGACTTATACGGCATATTACCTGATGATCCTAAGGAGGCAGCTTCCATCAGAAGAAAATCTCCTCGATTCTACTACAATGCGATTACACGGACATTATATCGCTGATCGCATGATGGAATTCTTCTCCGCTGCCTATCACACAAGGAAGCCATGAAGCACTTAGGGAAGTTTACGATGGCATGTGCGGAGCTCGCCAACTCGGACCCAAGCTTGGGGACCGATTTCGAAGGCTTGGCTATTATTGGCCGAAGATGATTTCATAGATCATCGCTTATACTAAGTGATGCCATGCTTGTCAGGTCCATGGTTACTTCATACACCAAGCACCAGGTCATCTTCATCCAATGTCTTCTTCATGGACACTTGAATTATGGGGAATGGATGTCATTGGACTCATCAAGCCTCCAACATCTAAAGAACATCAGTTCATCTTGGTCATAACTGATTACTTCTCTAAATGGGAGGAAGCCATCCCTTGAAGTAAGTAAAAATATCAGTCGTGACCAAATTCATCAAGCATCACGTAATATACCACTTTGGCATACCTCGACGAATCATCCACGATAATGGGCCCCAATTCGTCAGCTAATCGTTTCAGAGATTCTGCCAACAAATTCAGAGTCCAAAGTATGTCTTCAACGACATACTATCCAGCTGCCAATGATCTTGCAGAAGCTTTCAACAAGACCTCGGTAAATTTCTCAAGAAGTAGTCTCAAAAAGTCAACGCGACTAGGATGAAAAATTAAGCGAATGTCTATGGGCCTATCGCACAATGGTGAGAATCTCAACAAAGGTTAAGTCTTTCTCCTTAGTGTACGGGTGTGAAGCTGTACCTTCATTGGAGATTCAAATTTCATCTCTACGTATAGCCCTGGCCACAGAGATGACGAACAAGGAGATCATCGACTGCGCCTCCAGGAGTTAGAAGCTTTAGACGATAAATGCCTATAAGCTCAGCAACAGATCGAGCTCTATCAAGTTTGAATTTCTAGAGCCTTCAACAAGAAAGTTAAGGAATAAATTTTAACACCCGGATCTCACGGGTACAGAGACGTTACTGCGACGTATATACTAGGTCAAAAATATCCTCACATATGTACATTAAGCATCAGTACAGGAAAGAATTAGAGTACGAAAGTCTGTGGTGCATTATACATTCTAACATAAGAGTACAATTTCAAAGTTATCACAGAATGTGATAAAATATTAAAAGAATATTACATCACCGATAGGCGCAAATGTGAGAATACCAAGAGATATACAAATATGAAAAGTACAAAATGTGTTCACGAGTTACAGAAGAAAAACTCAAGAGATGAGTAGGGGGCCTGAAAGGATAAGGCTCCGGACGGTCAACTCTGATCCAAGACATTATCGCTACGCGACTCTGATCACTATGAAGTCCACCATGGTTCAAGCTCCAAGATCTGAACATGCAGGTCGAGGGGAGTCAGAACTCCCCAACGAGTAGTGTGATGAATGCCAAGTGGCGTGCATGGACAAGCGCACGTGTATCGATAAATCTGAATCACAAGCATGCATTGAAAACCATTAATTGGTCACTTATATTGCATATATAATGTCACATTCTCATAGTTATTATCTAATATATTATGTATTTAGTCTTATATTTTTTTTATAAAATGCAGGCCCATTACTAATGAAGGAGGAAGAAAATTGAGCTCAAAAGCCTGCTTTAATTCTGATTTATATATAAATAAAAAGAACAAATATTCAGAAGGATAGAGACGATCCCAGCTGAAGATCAATGGAAATCAAGGGGGATAAAACCAGTTGAAAAACTAGTTAAAACAGATCTTCACAAATCAATTAGTTAAATCCGAAAATCAAAGGAGGTTTCGTCAAATCCAGGATCAAAATCTAAAAATCCAGCAAGAGATAAAAGAAGGTCGCAAAATTAGAGATCTGCACCCCCGGGTGTGGCCACCTGGTCACACCCAGGTCGCGAAAACACGGCCAAAGTTGTGTTTTCACTGGAGATAAGGGGAGCATTTCCTCCCCCTCCCCTTATCTCCTCACTCCTCTCCCCTTTGGGTTTTTGCCTATAAAAGGCAGGAAGTTTACTGAAAAAGGACCGAAGACTAGGATTAGAATTCTTGTTCATTTTTAGAGTTTTAAGAGTATTATTAGATAGTTCAGAGAAGTTGTATCTCATTTTTACTTTTTAGTTTAGACCAGCAAAGGGAGAAGAGTGAAAATGAGTGTGTAATTCATCCTTGAAGTGACAATCAAAGGAGATTCAACTTGCTTATTCAACTCAACTCAATTCGGTATGTCTATGTTTTATTTCATTCTCTTATTTGTTTCTCTTTATCATGAGTAATTAAACACCTTCTGGGCTCACTAATCAATCTCTTCTACCTCCTTTCTCTTGATGGATTTTATGAAAGCAACTTTCTTAAATCATAATAATGCCTAAGTTAAAATTTGTTCTTGAAAGCATATGAAGATGTTTCTCTTTTAAATTTGAATATTTAAAGCACAATTATTTCTAAATCATTTTTATTCCATGCTTGCTTCTTTGCTTGATGATTTAACATTCTATTTTTAATATTGTGTTAAGAAAATCTTTAAGATTTAAACCAAAATCATCTTGTTTTCCTTGAATATTAAGAAAACTAAAGGTTTTTGTCTATAATAAAAGTGATGCACCAAAATATTCTTGAGATAAGTAAGTAGTTGAGTAGAAGATTAGTGAGCCCAGATCTTTTTCATAATTTAAATTACAACAAAATCACTCTCAAGACATTTTCTAAAAAGTCTTCTCCAAAACCTTCTCCAAATTTTAAGTTTTCTTTAAATCACTTCTCTACTCTCCATTTTCTTTTCAACTAAAAAATACCAACATCAATTCTTTGTTTTTAAAATATACATCGAAATGCTTCCATCGCATTCCTCCTCGTGGACATGACCCGTTAGCCCAAAGGTACACGGTAATTCTCACTGCTTTTCTTGCAATCAACCAAGTCATGAGCACAGGCATACAGGAGCAGGTAAGGAGGTAGTAAGTAAAGTAAAAGTGGCAAACAAGTTATACAAGCCTTTACCGATCTATGAGATTAGTACGTCAAAGAAATAATCCAAATAAGAAAACCCTCATATATATACCCTATTCCTCACGTCACCGTATCTTGAGTTCATATAACCTGAATTGTCTCCTAAACGATGTAAACATCATAAAACTGATAAAACTGATACAAGCAAAAGCAGCTGTACAAGCCCGATTTATGGCTTCATAAGACAAGTACATTGAAAGAATAATCCAAATAAGAAAACTCTCATTTATATACCTTATGCCCCATGTTACCGTAATCTGAGTGAATACGGCCCAAATTGTAAAAAACACAATAAATTAATTAGCATCTTATTAGTCTGACCCATATATCTAGGTATGTGCCCTAGCGTCCCAACACACATACATCCATATATGAGTAAGCCAAGATTATTATTTGAAATTGATGATGAGACCAATGGGTTATGTATACAGTGGTTCCCGTGCATGTCGGGACCACGGTGCAGGGTGTTCCATTGCTGGTGTACAGAACCGGTCGCAAGGCATACAGAAAGTGGGTCTTATATTATGCCCATTCAGGAATGTAACCGGAGGAAGAGAGTCACACTCCCCTCGAAACACCTGAAGGCCTTCAGGTAGAACCGAAAATTTGAGTTGCATAATATACCTAATACCACTGTAAACAAATTCACCACTTTGAGTCAGTCAATTTTCCTCTCACCCGATGTAGGTTGGCCTTTTTATAGTTTATTGTAATTATTATATTACAGGAATAGTAGGAGCAGGACAGGTTCAGGAGTTACCGGAGTAACTGAAGTACATAAGTATTAGAAATACAGGTCACTGTCTATAATAAAGGGTAGCAGGACAGGATTCTCAAAATATGATAATCACAAGTCAAGTGGTAATATATCAGGTGGTAGGTGATAAGTGATATCAAATAGGTGTCAGGTGATAACAAGCAGGAGTCAGGTGTCAAATAGTAACATGTCAGGTGATAGCACAATAAATATCCACTATTGTATAATACAATACAAGAAAAGGATACTGATACGGGGATCAGTACGAATACAAGAAAATGGTACCGATACATGAGATCAGTATGAATATAGGAAAACGATACGGTTTTGGAAAACAGTTCAAGCACTGCTTTCAAACTTTACACAACCATCAAGATAAGAATAATGGTTGAATTATCAAGTAGACAAGCGGGCATGCAAGCAAGCATACATCTAAGTGAAGCTAAGTAAGCTGGAGCGAAGCTAACGTACAACACTAGACGCCATCACGTTCGGCGTGATTACCGCTCGCGCATGGCTAAACGCATATAACGGAGCGAGCGTATGTATGCTATTCTACAGCGTATGGCGAAGCCCCACTCACGGTGTAACTATGCTCGAATAAAGTTAGCGATAAAGCGTTGAGCACTACGTTCACCTACCAGGCGTAGCTAAAAGACTGACGGTCTGAACGCACTCTCTCTTTTGAAGGAGTGGGTGAGAGCCCAAAGGGCTAATAGGCCCGACGGCAGAGTAAGTACCTGCAAAAGTGTCAGTATCAAACACACGCATAATAGGTGATAACTAAACTACCAGTAGAATGGTGAAGCCCGGAGGCTGAGCAAGGTAGAAATAAAAATAGTGAACAGACAAGCGAACAATCAAGCGGAGCTGAGCAAGGCTGGAGTGAAGCTAGCGTACGACGCTAGATGCTATCACGCTCGGTGTAGTTATAATGTACAGTTATCGCTCATAACGTAACTACACTCAAACGGAGTTAGCGATAGAGTGCTGAGTGCTAGGCTCGCCTACCAAGTGGAGCTAAAAGGCCTGATGGTCTGAGCGCACTCCCAGCTACCACGAAACCCAAAGGGTGCAAGGCCAATTCTTATTGGGTAGCTCGGGAAGTGGGCTAGCCCGGAGGCCGAGTAGGTACCCGCACGAGATGTTAGTACCATACGAACACACATATAAATATGATAATAACTAAACTACCGTGGAGTGGTAAAACCCGGAGGCTGATAGGGCCCGGAGGCTGAGAAGTGAGCCCGGAGGCTAGACGACCATGAAGGGTCGGCCACACATGATATTAAAATAGAAATAAAACACATCACAGGCAGTGTATATGTACAAGTATTAAACTATACTACTACAGTATTTGTCACAGATCTAATACATGTACAGTCTTAGGCACTCGGTCATATATAAATACAAGGACACGGTCCACAGAAATATAATTTATAATACGAAAAAATAAAAATACATAAATTTTCCAAAATACAATTCAACCTGTTAAAGCGGGGAACCCAATAATGAGGCGAGAACACTCGCCTAATAATATTTAAAAAATGTCATAAAATTCAGAATCTCAGGAAATGTGCACGCGGCCGCACCCGTGCCCGTGCCAACCAATAAATATATTAAAATAAAATATATTATGTATAGTTAGAGAGAGAATGAGAGCGGAGAGAGAAAGGAGAGAGAGGAGAGAGAGAAACAAGAGAGAGAGAGAGTAATAGAGAGGAGAGAGAGAAGAGAGAGTCAGAGGAGAGAGAAGAGAGAGTCAGAGGAGAGAGAAGAGATAAAGAGAAAGAGAGACAGAGAGAGAAACAAAGAGAGAGAAGATAGATAGAGAGACGAGACGCAGAGAGAGAATCAGGGGGAGGAGGTGGTGACCGGTAGCCCAAAATCAGAGAGAGAAAGAGAAGGGGAGGGGGAGAGAGAGGAGAGAGAGAGAGACATAGAGAGAGGGAGAGAGATCAAGGAGGAGAGAGGGGGCGGGCCCGCGACGTCCGGCCACAGAGACAGCGCGACGACTGGGTTGTGTGGCCCCAGATCAGAGAGAGAAGAAAGAGAGAAAAAGAAAAGAAAAAGAAAAGAAAAAGAAAAGAAAAAAGAGATAGAAGGAGGAAGAAGAAGAGGAGGAGGAGGAGGAGGAAGGAGAAGAGAGGGATGGTCGATGGTCTATAGCGTCACTGGGGTCGGTCGGCAACGGCGTAGGTGGTGGAGGCGGCGGATCTGGCCGGGGGAGAGGGAGAAAGGAAAGAGAGGGAGAGAGAAAAAGAGGAAAAGAAGGGAGATAAGGAGAAGAGAAAGGGGAAAAGAGGGGGATCAGGTTAGAGAGGTTGTTGCCGGCACTTGGGGCCCACCGGAGGGCGGTCGGCGCGGCGGCGTTGGGCCCAGGGCGCTACTGTCGGCTGAAGGAGGAGAGAGGGAGTGGAAAGAAGATAGAGGGAAAAGTGGAGAGAGAAAGAAAGGGAGAGAATGAGTGGGGGAGAAAGAGAATAGGATTAAATGGGGAAGATATTTTGTGGGTAGGGATGTGCCACATGTCAAGCCCAAGAGCAGGAAAATCCAAAATTAAAATATTAAATTAATATAATGTAACAAAATTTGAGAAATTTAAAAAAATATCCAAAAAAACCCAGAGCTATAAAACATCGCTCTGAGGAACAATGTGAAATTGGTTTTCAAAACTTAAATCTCATTTTCAAATTAAAAATTCTGAAATCAACTGGCGATTGACACCAAATCTACTCAAGTTTTTGATAAATTCAGAAAAATCTCAAAAATACACTAAAATAGAAAATGTGATTTTAAGAAATAATATGAAAGTGAATTTTAGAAATTTAACTCCATTTATAAATTAAAAATCTGAGAATCCATCGGCTACACCGGTCGACATCGGTGTTGAAGATTTTGTAGAATAATTCAGAAAATATCAAGAAAATCATGAAATATCTAAAATATTGAAAAATGATGTTTAAACTGAAATGATCAAATCTGACTATCGGAAAGACTAAATCGAGCAATATACTGGGATCGGTTCCCCGGTTCATACTAGGGCTGACTCCAAGTCTACGAATCCGGATCCAATGTGATCGAGCCAAACCTGCATAGAAAAATACAGAAATTTAGAACAGTGCTAGGTTCTCAATTCTACCGTGTAGCCTGGGGCTAACGGGTTGTGATCCACAGGGAGGGACAGCGATGGAAGCAATTATGTAAGTTTCTTCTTTTAATTTATAAAAACTATTAATACTTATCTTCTTAGTTTATAAAAAGAAAATAAATATATTAAGTTAAGTTAAGAGAACATGGTAGAAGAATAGATGGTGGTATTGTTTTATTTTAATTATAAAAGAAAAAGAAACAAAAAGAGATAAAGAAAAGTGTTGATGCAAAAATCAAAAATAAAAAGAAATAAAAGAAGAATATTTACCTCTACTGTAGAACCATTACAAAGACTTACCTCAGTATGAAGTAAAGCAAAGCAAATAGGAAGAGTAACTTGAACACGGTGCTTGGCCAGATTGAGTACGATGAAGAAAAGTGAGAAAACTGTATTGATATCATCTTCAATATAAGTCTCTTGAAAAAAAATTACAATAGTGTCACTCCATAATAATTCTTCCTCTCTTTTCTCATGTAACTCTCTCTAACCTAAAAGAAAATAAAAAATAAAAATTACATTGAAGAAGAAAAGAAAAACCTAAAGTAAAACTCTCTCTGAAGTGGTTCCCTTTCTGCCTTCGAGGAGGAGGGTATTTATAGGATAAAACCAGAGGGATAGAACACGTATGAAGATAGGAAGAGCTGTATATTTCTGAATTTGAATTCTTCCCTTATCTCCAACTTGATTTGATTTATCCAGAAATTCAATTTTGATCTGCAACTTGTTGGTGTATTGATTGTCGAATATCACTTATCAAAAGATAGAAATGGAACGAGTGATCAACAGAAGAATTGTAGCTCTTTAAGTCTTCTTTCTGTAGCATTTAGAATCATTAGATTTTAGTTTCAGTAGCAAAATTTATGATTAAAATGCTAAATTATATCCAGCCTGAATCCGAATCTAAATTGCTTCATCTCATCCGTTGATCTTCTCTCTATCCATTATCCTCTTTGATTTTCAATTTGTCTTTTAAAATTGATAAGATATTCACTTATCTTCAGCAAAACAGATAGGGTCATCAAACAATCCATTTTTTTCTTGAAATTAGATGATATTATCTTATCTGATATATCCAGTTTTCAGATAAGATAGCTTCTAGAACCTTTGGATTTGAATCGATCCCCTTTCTTTTGAACTTTTGAATTTAATTGGATAAATTTCATGATTATCTTCTCCCTATCATACCCTGCTGAATTAGGACATTAAGACAAGTTATTTGCATTATTCATTACAGAATATATGTAGGAATGTAATAATATTTATGCTATATATGTGTGTCCAAACACACCCCCACACTTATCTTTTGCTCGTCCTCGAGCAAAACAAAGAGAAAAGAAAAACTAAACTGACCAAACCTAACTCACTTTCGTATGCAACAAGCTGTTAAACCTCTAGGTGACCCCTAGAGCACGAGTTTTGTCTCATGAGAGTTTTCAGTGGATGGCACCCACAAAATCCATGAAGAAAAACAAATGAATTGTTAGTATTTTTTGAAAATGCATTTTGAAAAGGAAAAAAAAATATTTGGAGTATTAATGTAAAATTTCAAGTAATCTATAAGTCATAGGATTATCAAAACTTAGTCATTCCTAAACTTAGTCTTTATTTAAAAACTTGTTTTCAATCAAGGTAAGGATTAAATTGTATTTTTCATCTAGTCTATTATTTTACCCTAAGTCATATGCACCTTGTTACCGTGAAAAATTGGCTTAGGATTCTTGAACTCTAACTCTTATGCCTTATTATTTTCTTTTTTTTTATTTAAGGCGGTAATATCACTTAGCTCTATTAGGCTTTCTAATTCATCCATATAATGAGTTTTAGTCAGTGACTCTCAAACCAGACGATTTTAGGACACCGGGTGAGAAAACACCCCCAAGGACTTAGGACTCGAGCAAACTAGGCCACTAAACTAAGGATTTTTATTTATATGAATCACTTTTAGACGTGAATATTTATGCTTTATGAGGTACAAATACCCAGCGTAATCAGAGAAATTTTTTTTTGATATATGTCTATATATATTTTTTATATAAGGCATAAGAATCTTTATTTTAGAACCCTAAGTGTGTAAGTGTATAAAGTATGTATATTTCATCAAGGTAAAAATTAAGACTAAATTACTTTTTCAATTTTTCTTTCTAACCTCAAAATCAAACAAATAATTTTATTTTGACCAAGTATAAGAAATCCTAATTATGATCCTCTTATTCCTTAAAATTAACTTAATGTTTTACAAAAATAAGTCAAAGTATTATTTTTCTTTTCAAAATGTTTTAAAGAAAGATTTTTTTTAATTAGTGAACTTAGCATGTTAGTAAACCCTCCCCCACACCTAACTCATGCATTGTCCTCAATGTATGAATGAAATGTAATAATACATGAAAAAGGAGAAAGGGAAGAAAAATTATCACCTCAAGGTGGTGGTTCCGGTGGTGGTCTCATTGGGCCAAGCGTTTTTTCCCAATTTAGATACTGTGAATTTTTATAAAACCCACCTTTTATTTTCTCTTTCTTATTAGCATTTTTATACTCCCCAATATGAATAGGATCGTGCAAGATCCTAGCATGAAATTTTTTTCGGTTATATGACCAATCTTGGGTATCGTCACGAAGTCATGTTGATTTAAACCTTGTTCCAACAGTGGAATGAAGTTTTGTAGAATGGATGATTTGAGCTCAATAATGAAAGGAATAGGAACCGATACTGACTCGGGAATAAAACTCAAATCAAGTTTAGGTTCGAGAGTTGGAGTTGGTTCATGGGGGTTTGGTCCAAATCATAGAATTCAAGTTCACATTCATTTCCCAACATTGAAATATGACTATCAAATATAGTTGGTTCATGTTCAAGCTCTACGGAGATGGGAATCAGTGTTGGCTTCGGATTTGGGTCCAAATCGGGTAAGAAAACTATGAAATATGACTATCAAATATAGTTGGTTCATGTTCAAGCTCTACGGAGATGGGAATCAGTGTTGGCTTCGGATTTGGGTCCAAATCGGGTAAGAAAACTAGAGTCAGCATAGATTCAAAAAGTGGAACTAAATCACAACATTGGGAATCAGTGTCACATTCATCTTCAAGTTCAATCTCATTGAAATGAAAACTTGCCAATTTGTCAATGGGTTGATATTGGTCAAGTTCAAAGTTGTGGTAAAATTGAATCTTGGTTAAAATCTCCAAGATACCATGATTCTTCATCAATATGGCTAGGAGAATCAGGAGTGGTCGAAAATGTGTTAAGCAGAGTTTCCTCATTCCTATCATTAATTGTATTGACCAAATGACTCACTTTTGCTTCTAGCCTGTTAAGAGATTTGAGACAATTCATTTGGAATTGAATACAATCATTTTGGGACTGAATCTTGAATGTAATATTATTTTCTAAGTCAACAGGTTCTTCTTGTTGTGGTTGGACTTAGGAATTAGAGTAAGGATCTTGGATTTGAGAATTATTTAGAAGAATTGAGTCCGCTATGATTTGTACTTGTCGTGTGGACTCAAGGAAGGCTTCAAAAGTCTTTTCTAAAGAAGATTCTCTTTTATAGGTTGGTCTTGGTATGGATTATATGAAACTGTTTGTTGGTAAGGTTGTTGATAGTAAGACTCGGGAAAGTTGTATCCTGACTGACTCGGTGAAAAGTGGTGATGATTGTCCCATTCTTGTTCAGAGTGCTGGGATTGGGGCATATATTGATTCGGATAAGACCAATCTGGCATAGTTGGTAGGTTTTAGAGTTATGTAATGCTGGGTTGGTAATATCCAAATTGAAAGAGGTTGGGATGAAATATAGATTTGAGTTATAATCAAAATAATTGTAATTATAATCCATTTTCACAAGAACACACAAAACAAACAAATAAACAAACAAGAAAATAAAGAAAAATCTAGCCTATGTTAGGGTAGAGCTTAGACCTAAACGACTCCTAACTGTTGATTGTCCACAGGAGGTATATTGCAGAACCTGACCACAAGTTAATCGGCCAGGTAGGGACAAGATTGGTGAGAGGTATCCGCGCTTAAAAGCGATCGGCCTAATTATACTAAACCACCAGCCTTCGGGGTTTCGCCCCTCAGTCCCCAACCTTAGACACCGATTTGGTAAGAGTCAACTTCTAACAACTTTTCCCTTAGGTCAATCCCTATTTGAGTCCGAGATGTCCCTAGGGCCAATGTCTACTCAATTTTATATTAGGCTGGGTTAGTGAGTGAGGAGATAATTTTTGGGCAAAGAAAGGGTAATGACTTCCCCACCTTATCTTGTTTAAGGATATGCCCTTAGATCATTTCCGTGCTCGTGTGCAAGTATTTAGCAAAAATAACACCCAAGCAATATAACATACAAGTGTGTTTCCTAAGCTATATGCAATGCAGACGTATCTTTTTCTCCAGCACTCTTCAACAGTAATATAAAGAAACGAAATAGACAGATGCCCTAAGATGCAAGAGTCTAAGCGTTTTTTAGCATTTACAAAGCAACAAGTTACTGATGATTAAAAACATGTACAGAATGAGTTAAACAAATAAACAAATAACTGCAGAAAGCTAAATCTCTGAAAATCAAGCAATCTGTAAGAAACTACAGTTAGTAGTTCACCACAGTTGTGGGCTCTGATGCTCTGCCTTCTTGGGCAGAGGCACAGAGTAGCAATATGTCCGCTATAGCTCCTAGTTTTCTATAATTAGCCTCTGTACATTAAACTAGAGAAGAAAAAGAGATTAATTTGTTAAAGTAAATCAAAAAGAAAAGAAAACTTACCGTCCCTCCCCGACAACGGCGCCAAAATTTTGATCGAGCCAAACCTGCACAGAAAAATACAGAAATTTAGAACAGTGCTAGGTTCTCAATTCTACCGTATAGCTTAGGGCTAACGGGTCATGATCCACAGGGAGGGACAGTGATGGAAGCGTTATGTAAGCTTCTTCTTTTAATTTACAAAAACTAATTAATACTTATCTTCTCAGTTTATAAAAAGAAAATAAATATATTAAGTTAAGTTAAGAGAAAATGGTAGAAGAAGAGATGGTGGTATTGTTTTATTTTAATTATAAAAGAAAAAGAAACAAAAAGAGATAAAGAAAAGTGTTGAATGCAAAAATCAAAAATAAAAAGAAATAAAAGAAGAATATTTACCTCTACTGTTGAGCCATAATAAAGACTTACCTCAGCATGAAGTAAAGCATAGCAAATAGGAAGAGTTACTTGAACACGGTGCTTGGCCAGATTGAGTACGATGAAGAAAAGTGGGAAAACTCCATTGATGTCATTTTCAATATAAGTCTCTTAAAAAGAATTATAATAGTGTCACTCTACAATAATTCTTCCTCTCTTTTCTCATGTAACTCTCTCTAACCTAAAAGAAAAATAAAAAATAAAAATTATATTGAAGAAGAAAAGAAAAACTAAAGTAAAACTCTCTCAGAAGTGATGCCCTTTCTGCCTTCGAGGTATGAGGGTATTTATAGGAGAAAATCAGAGGGATAGAACGCGTATGAAGATAGAAAGAGCTGTATATTTCTGAATTTGAATTTTTCCCTTATCTCCAAACTTGATTTGATTTATCCAGAAATTCAATTCTGATCTGCAGCTTGTTGGCGTGTTGATTGCCGAATATCACTTATCAAAAGATAGAAATGGAACGAGTGATCAACAGAAGAATTGTAACTCTTTAAGTCTTCTTTCTGTATTTTGAATCATTAGATTTTAGTTTCGGTAGCAAAATTTATGATTAAAATGTTAAACTATATCCAGTCTGAATCCGAATCTGAATTGCTTCATCTCATCCGTTGATCTTCTCTCTATCAATTTATCCTCTTTGATTTTCAATTTGTTTTCTAAATTGATAAGATATTCACTTATCTTCAGCGAAACAGATAGGGTCTTCAAACAATCTATTTTTTTCTTGAAATTAGATGATATTATCTTATCTGATATATTCAGTTTTCAGATAAGATAGCTTCTAGAACCTTTGGATTTGAATCGATCCCCTTTCTTTTGAACTTTTGAAATTAATTGGATAAATTTTATGATTATCTTCTCCCTGTCATCCCTGCATGAATTAGGACATTAAGACAACTTATTTGCAATATTCATTACAGAATATATGTAGGAATGTAATAATATTTATGCTATATATGTGTCCAAAAACAATGCAAAACAATGATCATAAATAATCATAAAATAAAATAAATACGGAAAGTAAATCAAAAAATACGATCAAAAAATACGAATATTTATCTAAGTACGTATTCCACGAACGGGATGTTACATTCCATCCACCTTACAAAAATTTCATCCTTGAAATTTCGATAAGAGAAGATGAACACAAAAAAGATAGAATGAGGATTATACCAACTAAGATATACATAACTAAGGGTAATGCTCATAACCGACTGAAATAATAATCTCGAGACCTAGACGCTTTCGGCATTTCCTGCCGTATAAAACTTCAGATGTCATACCACTACTGATCTGAAATCTACTAAGAAGAATAGTGTCGGAACTTCTGCAGACTGACCTGCTCTTGAATAATAATTGATCTGACTTCAGAACTGGTCAAACTTTTACTGCTTGAATTCTGCTAGAATCGATGATGATTATTTCTTTTGAAACGATGAGACTTAAGAATATGATACTTACCTCTTCAAAATGAGTACTTATTTTGTTGGACGTGAAGTTATTATTGACGGGGAGCCTGTAATGAGACTACTAGATGTTCTGGTTCTCCATTACTCTAAAAGTAGACCATAATAATGCAGATAAATAAAACCTGATAAACTGATCATAGATATATAAGATAATAACAAGTTCTGAATACTGGACATCGATTACTCTGAACTGTATAACCTAGAATTTATAAGAACTGCTCTCTAGAGGATAACATGACTGTAGATTAAACATTTAGAAAATACCTAAGTCCTGCGAGGTTGGTCGAATAAATCGTCAATAAAAATTATAACAAGTTGGTTCAGATGCAACGAGAAAAACCCGATTCATTAAGTCCATGCAACACGTTAGGCGAGAGAATTCTGAGGAACGAGGTTAGGATGCTAAACTTTGACGGAACTAGCCATAAGCGAAGTCAGGACCAGGTGGGGTCATTGCATAACACAACGTCAAGCGCTAAGAACTAGGATGCGGCAGAGCTAATGCTCTGCAAGGTTCGCACTTGGCGAAGCTCAAGCGGCGAAGTCAGCGCATAACACATTGCTAATTGTTAAGCGCCAGGGTGCAGCAAAGCCCACGCCTGATTGAACTCGCATGGCCTAGTACATGACGCTTGTTTGGTGAGGCTAGTGGGGTCCACGGTGCATCAACCCATAAGGACTGCTAGGCGATGTGGCTCCAAAGAATATAATCAAGAAATCATACTAACCGAGATGAGTCCTGAATACTGACTTCTGAATGACCCCGAGCTCGGAAGTACATTTCATAATAACACCCATTAGCACAATCTGTCTGATTACATAAGTGATGACAACCCCTACTTTCGGTAATAACCTCCATGATGTATCCATACATATAAGAATATAATGTGAAGCCGAAGAACTACCCGATATAAAACAACATGATGCACTAGAATCAAAGAATACCAGAATAGGGCGAGAGCGAACCACATCTGTCCTGCTGCTACCTCACTAGTTTACCCATATCTTAAGTTGGTGTAAAGGCTACGAAAATCAGAATAGTGAAAAATGAAGAGATTTAGGAATCAAAGGAAGGACGATATGTGCCATAGAGTTCCAACACACATACATCCATATATGAGTAAACCAAGGTTGTTATTGAAAATTGATGATGAGACCAATGAGTTATGTTTACAGTGGGTCATTTGCATGCCCAGGACCACGGTCCAAGGTGTTCTGTTGCTGGTGTACGGAGCCGACCGCAAGGCGTATAGGAAGAAGGTCTTATATTATGCCCATTTAGGAATGTAAAAGGAGACAGGGAGCCAGTGCTCCCTTGGAACACCTGGAGGCCCTCAGGTAGAACCGAAAGTTTGACTTACACAATATACTTAATACCACTGTAAACAATTCACCACTTGAAATCCATCAATTTTCCCCTTACCCGATGTAGGTTGGCCTTTTTATAGTTTATTATTATGTAATTATCATATTACAGGAATAGCAGGACAGGTTTAGGAGTTACAGGAGTAATAGGAGTACATAAGTACTAGAAATACATGTCACTGTATATAATAAAGGGTAGCAGGACATGAGTCCCGAAATATGATAATCACAAGTCAAGTGGTAATATATTAGGTGGGAGGTGATAAGTGATATCAAACATGTGTCAGGTGATAACAAGCAGGAGTCAGGTGTCAAGTAATAACATGTCAGGTGATAGCACAACATATATCCACTGTTGTATAACACAATACAGGAAAATAGTACCGATACGGAGATCGGTTCGAATATAGGAAAATGATACAGTTTTGGACTTCTACTTCAACGCAGACTGTTACAGAAGGTAGTAGAAATTACTCACGCAATCTAGGGCATAATCTAGGCCATTATGAAAGAACTATAACATGCAAATCATGCGGTTATTGAAATCCGCATGACCCGCACTGCTAATGAAGACTCATCGGGTATATATACACTAAGAGATCGACGTAGAGGAGGGGCCCACAGAGACCACCAACACTTCCCATACCACCAATACTTTCCCACAAGGACCAGTCACCAGAAAAAAGACGAGATTAGACCCTAAAGATTCAGAGTATCCTCCTCTCCTCAAACCACTCACACTGTAATCTTAGACTACAATAGAGTTTTAACTCTACAGAATTCACTGTAATCTCTTAAAAATAGTGAATTCTTTCCCTTCTTCTCATTTTTTTCAAAATTAGATTTCCACCCAAAATTCTATGTCTTTGCATTGCTTTCTCTCTCATAAATCCTATTACAAATTGAGTATAGATAAATTCCCTCGAGGAATTTATCCCTACATAAATATTTCTAATTTAGTAATAAAATAAGTTTCTAATAATAAAAATTATTAGAATAATTAATAAAAATTTTAATTTAATAATTAATAAAATATTTCTCATAATTTAAAAAGATTAATTAATAATTAAAAAATATAATTTAATTATAGTTAACTATCTGCAATACAGATTTATATGACAATAAAATTAACTGTTTGTACTGCAAGTGGGTTATAAGTGAGATTTGTATGACCACAAAATTAATTGTTTAGGTTGCAAGTGTCACGCAAGTGCATTTACGACTTACGGCCTCCCAACAAACACCGTAAGTGATTTTACTGCAATTACATTTTACTGCAATTACATTTTACCGCTTACTAGCCAATTACGGAAAACAAACACGCCCTAACTACGTGAATCTGAATCCTTTTGTGCGTAAATTTCTGGACCCCCGGGAAGAAGAAATCGCTCTCAAAAGCATGCACATATGGAGCATTTCCAGGCATAATAATCCTTTCCTTTTCTTTTCTTTTCGGTGACAAGGATAAAGCTAAAGCATCTCTGCTTGAGGTTCGGAAAAGTCCTGTGCTTATGATACTGTCTTCTGCCCTTTCACTGTTTATACCTCTGCTTACAATATCTTCCCGGTTTCTCCCTAAATGCTTAATATGCACGTTCATTGCCGGTGACCAGCCTGACCAGCCAGGCCCAAACGGGGGAAAATGCCTGAAGCTTCCATTGGAATAGGGATGATAATAGCTGGGATGGATCAGACCTAGAGTAGGCCTTGGCATTGACTCTCAGGATACTTCGGACCTTAAATCTGACCCCAACTTTGTTCTTAGATTCTATTTTAATCTATCCCGGCCAAGGGTTTCTATTTCGTGCCTTAAATCTGATTCCAACTTCGTTCCTAGATTCTATTTTAATCGGCCTCGGCTGAGGGTCTCTATTTGGACTCTGATGCTATTTAAAAATTATTTGTTTCAAAATTTACGTTTCTTAATATTAAAAGTCTTTCCTATGACATTTAAAATTTTAAAAATTATAAGATAACACTAACTTGTAATGTAATAATAATATTAATTAGAAAAATGAGTGAATTAGATATTGAATTTGGCCTCACAAACAGAGTTTAAAAGGAGCCCCCTTGAAGATCAGGGTTGGGGTTAGGGTAGCGGACAAGTCAAGCATAGACCTCGGCCTTGGCCCTAAAATAAAATAAAACAAAACAGGATTGAAGCAGGGGTCGAGCTTTTTTCACGCTGGGCTGGGGTCCCCTTAGGCCAATTCTCCCTGGATACGGGACATGCAGCGAGACCTGTATCAAGCCCATAAGCCCTTGTAAATAACAAAGATAAAAAAAGTCAAGCCCACGCAATGAGCCCAAGAATGGAATAGAATTACGTAAACAGTCGGAACTTTTGAGGTTGTCTGAGACATTATTCTTTCTTTTTCTTTTTCGTTTTTTGGGAGATAAATATGTTGCGTATTATGCACTCGTTAAAATTGTAGAAGTCGATTCAAAAAATATATAACCTGAAAACTGTATGCCAATCCACAATGACCTCCTGGACTCTTAGTGGCTATTTGGCTATTGAATTGTTTGAGAGAAAACTAACTTGTGTCACTTTTCTCAAGATTTCTCAAAAAAAAGTTTACTGATGGGTCCTATCTGTGTCAATTTTTAAAGCATTTTTAGCTCAAAATTGGCTGAAATTGCAAAGAGGAAAATGATGATGTTTTTATGATGTCACCAGCTTTTTGCAATTTCCTTATTAGTGTCAAACAAACAAGTTTTGAGAGAGAGTGGGAAAACTGACAACGGAATGCACCAAAATTCACATTTTCCCGTCACTCACTGAGAAACAAACAACTCTTTAAGAGAAAAATAATAAGATCAGCTAAAAAGCCGCACAACAAAATTGAATCCTAATTTCTTGATGCCATATAATTTTGGAGCTTTTTTTTTTAATCAAGATAAAATAGAACAAAAACAAAAGAAAACAAAAAAAGAAAAACCTTTGCAGAGATCAAATATCTCCCAGTGGGAGATCAGGTGCTTCAAAAACTGCCATTAGCAGAGCTTCTTCATCCAAATCCTCGACATTTAGCAAGGGATTAGAGAGAATGTCCAAGAGAGGAAACTGGTTAATGCTCGCACTTTTCGACTTTTTCCCTGTTGGGATCGACAACAACGTGGAAGAAGAAAAGAGAAGAAATCACAAATCAATCAAAGACATCAGAAATTACGTGAAAAACTCAAATCGAACCATGGAGCTATACACAACTCCACTATTTATCAGAGAGATTATAGGGGATAAGAAGAGAATCCTTACAGTCGCTTTGTACAATAGCATAATTTATTGATGCTTCATCTCTACTAACCCGCCCATCCTCTTTATAGAAAAAAATAGGGTTACAAGTTGTGAGATCCCTAAACTGCCCTTAATGTGTTCTCTAAGTTTCGCTTGCAAAAAAACTTCTAAACTGGATCATCTCCAGACTGGACTGGGCCGCTTCCAGACTGGATTGGACTGCTTCCGCTAAGCACTCTAGTAATCTAATTTGCTCTATCACTACGGAGTGCTCCCCCTATTATGTGCTTCAAAGTGATCTTCTGTTCCGGAGACTCCACCACTCTAGAAGGCTTCATTGCTCCGTCCTTATCATCAACCCTAAACTCTGAACTCGCCCAACACCATGACCAGAAAAGCTCTGGGATCATTGTGTTAACTACGTATGGTGACAGTCCATCAAGGCAATAATCTGATTCCACAACTTAACAATCTCCCACTTGGTGATTGATTATTATCACAACAGTGGCACTCCGTCTCTCTCTTCTACACCGACTCTCAACTCATAGTGGCATTTATTACGACTCAACTCCTGATACTCACCCTAGAAGACCCACGGAGGCTGAGCATATATTTAGCCTCTCCGTCGTGACCACCTTGATCAGCATGTCTATAGGATTTTGACTCGTGTGTAGCTTCACCAGTGATAACACACTATCCTTCAAAAGATTGCAGATGAAGTGGTACCACGCATCAATGTGCTTAGTTCTATCATGATAGACTGAATTGTTGGCAAGATTTATAGCACTCTGGCTATCACTGTGCAATGACAGTCACCTGCCCCTTGTCAAGCTCTTTCATAAAATCCTTCAGCCATATCAACTCCTTGTAAGCTTCTGTCGCTACAACGTATTTAGCCTCCGTCGTAGACAAGGCGACTATCTTTAATAGCCTCGACATTCAGGTTACTGCTCCACTTCTCAAAGTGAAAACATAACCAGTGGTACTCTTCCAGCTATCTACATCACCCGCAAGTCGGAGTCTAGATATCTGTGCAGACGAACGTCCGTTCCATCATGCACAATGCCATATCTGAACTCCCTCAGATATCTCATGATCCACTTTGTTTCTCTCCAATTCTCCTTCACGGGATTACTCATATATCTACTGACGACTTTCACTGCTTGAGCAATGTCTGACCTCATATCGACCATAGCATACATACCTCATATCGACCATAGCATACATCAAGTTGCCCACGGCTGATTGATTAGTCTACAGTTCTGCATTATTATATCGCATTTCCCTACTGATTTATAAATAAAATGCCGGTCTAAATCGTGTTGTGGTCTCTCATGCAAATAATCAAGACAAAGAGGGCAAAAAGGTAATAAGAGCTTAATTAAACCCATTTTCGGGTAATTAAATCAGCATTTTTGGAGGCCAAGTAAGGGAGTTTCTAGAAGATGCATTGAACCTAGACCCTTTCGGGTGTTTGACGCAAATCGGGATAAAATTAACCGAATCTAAGCATATCTAGATGGTCCCTGAAGCGACACGAATCCATACACCAAAACCAGGGACCTAGGTCCCTGGTATGGCCGTGAAAACGCGGCTATGGCCGCATTTCCGCGGCCCTATGGTGGGCCCACGCATCAATTTTTGACGCATGGCCTCATCTCTTCTTCTGGAACATCCTTTTGCCTATAAATACTGCAGGGTCTGGCCAAAACGGAAGCAGATTGAAAATAGGCTAGTATTTCTCTCTTTTTGTGGTAGATTAGGATTTTATCTCTCTTTTATTTGTATTTTCTTTTCTTTTATAGATCATGTATTAGGGCTGAGTTGATTCAGAGAGAGATAGAGAGATATTGATGTAATAGATGATGACAATCTATGTAAAGATATCTCCTTTCTTCTCCATTGTAATCTTCTCCATCTTCTGCATGATGCTTAGCTAGATTTTCTCTCATGGTGACTAACTACTAATCACTAACTAGCTAACCACTTACTTGATAATCCATATGAATTTAATAGCCTCTAAAGGCCTTGCTCTTACAAGAGCTATTGATGGCTCATGATGATGGGTTCTAATATCTAACTTGCTAACTAAGCTAACTCTCCCTCATTTCATGCTTGCTCCTAATACTTTTGATGATCTAATGTTTGTATTAGCTTGCTCTCGATGCAAGTTTGAATGTGAAGAACCATCTTATTTGCCATACTTTGTATCGTCTCTTGAAGTCAAGGACTAGTGATGGCCAAGGATCCATGTGAGGTAACTATCACTAAGAGGTTAGCATGTTAGTGGAGTAATTAGTAGTTAGAAACCATGAGATTTCTTTTATAGTATTCTCTTTTCTTTTTTACTTTGTTTTAAAAATCGATTTCAAAATACTTCTTTTATCTTTTCATCGTTGTTTTCACCACCTTCTTTGTTCACTTTTGTTTTCATTTTCTTTACCACAAGCTTCATCTTCTTTTCTATTTTATTTTTCAAACCACTTCTCTTTTATTTTCACATCGATTTCACCGCCTTCTTCACCTATCACTTTCAGATTTTTTCTTTTTCTTTTTCTCATTCTTTAACAAAGAAGGAATAGTTAACATAACACGTGAATAGACTGTTAATGCTTCTATCGCCTCTCGTTCATGTGGATTCGACCCGTTGAGCCAATGCTATAACAGAAGTATCGAGGGAACATTAGCACACATACATAATTACACTGATTTTATAAAACATACATTTTAAAAGTCCTGGTTTCGCTCCGATCACTGATGCATATAGCACATCTAACATAGGAGCCTTCTCATCTTTCATCATTGGAGTTTGTGCCTGATTGAGTTTTTACCTGCACACAAAATATAGAATTTCAGTTTTAAGAATAGGATGTGCAAGGTGCTCAATACTACCGCTATAGCAAGTGGCTATGCGGGTCGTGATCCACAGGGAGGGACTAGCGATGGAAGCTTGTTTAGTAAGTTCTCTAAAGTGTTTGAATTAATAGTTGTTAAAGTCAGGTTAGAAAGAAAGTGGTAGATTAAGAAGATGGAGAAAATAGAAGTAATATTTACAATGATATGATATTTACAATGAAAAAGAAGAAGTGTGAAAAAGATTGGGAATTTGGTGATTTACACTAAAAATAAAAGAAAACTAAAAACTAAAGAAAACATACTTACCTCTTCGGCCTGTTTACTTTTGATCCGTTGCAACGACTTACCTTGTCTTTGAAGGCATTCAAGCATGGCGTATAGGATCTTCCCCCTTCTCGATCTACACTACGAAAATAAAAGACAAACTATACTAGCAAGAGAAGGTTTGTTCATCACCATAGGTCATCAAGGGCACTTCAACGGCTAAGCAGTCTCGAGGCTATCAGATTCTCTTGGATTGCAAGACATCAGAGGGAAACAAAAACAAAACAAGAATAGAAGAACAAAAATAAACTTTGAGTTGATTCAATTAACAATGGAAGAAAAGATTACTTACACCGATGTCACCTCAGTACAAGCTTGATCTCCTTCCTCCATGGAAGTATCCTCTCCTCTCAGTTACAAAAATTACATAAAAGAAAACTAAAAAAAACCTAAATTACAATCTACAAGTTAGCCTAAGAAAAACCCTAGATTTGTTTCTGTACTTGACTCTGTACGCCCTTCTCTGTTGCTCTGCAGGGGTATTTATAGGAGATATAGGAAGTAGAGTCCCAGTACAACTCCTCAACGAAAACGCATCGCCAACCGCCTCTGGATTGCCGCGGAAACGGGAAATTTGCCGCGTTTTCGCGGCACTATTGTAGCCAAATGCCACGCGCTTTCTCGCGTGGCATCCTCTGGTCCGTCCATCTGGGTAAATGCTTCTGGAAGTTGTGTACCGACTCTTTATTTTGAAAATTCGGGATAACTTGGGAAGCAAGTTACCCTAAATCCAAATCTTTTAAAATGATTTTATTATCTTTGCACTCTTCTCCCCTTATCTATAGTCTTATCCTGCAAGCAATTAAGGTTTAGTAGAAGTCCATCCCTTTCCTTTTCTTTTAGTAATTGCAAATTTTGCACATGGGCTTGCACATGGGCTTTTTGGGCTTCTGGGCTTCATTTGGGCTTTTATTTCTTTATTTTTTTATTACTCAAGGCCTGCACACAATAAATAATAAAACATTAGTAATAGTGCATAATTAAAATAATAAATAGGGAAATATGATAGTAAATGTAGTGATAAATATGCACTTTTTACTACCTATCACACCCCCACACTTATCTTTTTGCTCGTCCTCGAGTAAAAATCAAATGTTAGAAAAAAATTAATCTATCCTAACTCACTTTCGTAGGAATCACGGTTGAACTTAGCACGTGCAACAAGCCGTTAAACCTCTAGGTTACCCTAGAGGACGAGTGTTGTCTCGTGAGGGTTTTCAGCGGATTACACCCACAATCCATAAAAAGAAAAATATTTGAAATACGTTTGAAGAGACTAAGTAGTCTATAAGTTTTTAGGATTATCATTTTTATTCATTCTTAAACTTAGTCTTTATATAGTAAATTGTTATCCTTTTTAGGTAAGGATCAAAACTGAATTTTTGTATAGTCTTTTTCATTACCAAAAGTCATATGCATCCTTGTGAATCTTTACTAGGAATTCCTTAACTTGAACTCTCATGCCTCTTTTTATTAGTATTATTATATTATTATTTTCTCTCTTTTTTTCTTTTTTTTAATATGTATAACTCATCTAATTTTCTTTCGTGTAAGTATCAAGGCTTCTTGAGGCCCTCATACCTAACTAATTGACTATTAGATGTGTTAATACATATATAATATTTCTTAATTTTCTTAGGCTTTTTAATCCACCCATGTAGCGAACTTAAAGTCGGTGACTCCCAAACTGGTTGGTTTTAGGGCACCGGGTGAGAAAACACCCCGAGGACTCAAATTCGAGTGAACTAGGCCACAAAACCAAGGACTTTATTTTATAAAATCACCTTTAGGCTTGAATACTTATGCTTCTTGAGGCACATGTATCCAGCTTAATTAGTGAATTTCTTTGTTTATATATATATATATATATTTATTATAAGGCACAAGAGTCTTTGTCTTAGAATCCTAGATATGTAAATGTATTAGGTATGCACATTTCATTAAGGTAAAAATTAAGACTAATTACTTATTCAATTTTTCCTCCTATACCTAAAAATTCAACAATTTATTTAATTTGACCAAGTTTTTAGAAATCCTAATCATGATTTTCCTAATTCTTAAGACTAACTTAGATTTCTTTCAAAGATAAGTCAAAATATTGTCCCTTTTTCAAATTTTTTTTTAATTTTTTTTTGGGGTTAGTATCTAACTATGTTAGTATGTTAGTATCTAACTATGTTAGTATGTTAGTAAATCCTCCCCCTCACCTATGTCATGCATTGTCCTCAATGTATGAATGAATGCATGTATGCATGAAAAAGAAGAAAGGGAAGGAAAATATTACCTTAGGGGGTGGTTCCGGTGGTGGTCTGATTGGGCCAAGCGTTGCTACCCAATCAAGATAATGTGGTAGTTCACGGGACCTACCTTTATTGACCTCTTTTCTATTTATATGTTTACAGTCCCCAGTATGAGTAGGATCATGGAATATCCTATCGTGAATCTGACTTCCTTTACATGACCAGTCCTAGAAAATCATCACAGAGTCATCATTGTCTATACCTATGTCCAACAAAAGAATGTGACTTGGTAGAATAGTTGACTTGGACTTAAGAATGATAGGTTCAGGATCCAATACAAACTCGGGAAAATTGACGTGGGGTTCGAGAGTTAGTTTTGGTTCAAGCGTTGAATCCAAGTCCAAGAATTGAAACTCAAGTCCACAATCATTTTCCTACAATGGAATGTGACTTACTATTGGTGATTCAAGTTCAAGAATGACAGGTGTGGGAATCAAAACTGACTCTAAAATATTACTTAAATCGGGTAACAGAACAAGAGTCAATATTGATTCAGGAATTTGAACTCGATCACAACAAATTTGAGAATCAAGGTCACATATCTCATTGAGTTCAATTTCATAAAAATGAGAACTTGCCAATTTGTCATTGGGACTTTCAAAAGTATGAAATTGGTCAAGTTCAATATGATGATCATTAAAAATGGGTGATTCAATTTCATGATCTATGGGTACGGGAATAAATGTTGGCTCAGAAAATTGGTCCAAATTGGGTAAGAATACCGGAGTCAACATAGATTCGAAGATGGAAACTGAATCGCAAAGTTGGGGATTGGGTTAACATTCACAATTTAATTCAATCTCATTGAAATTAAAACTAGCCAATTTGTCCAAGGATTGGGATTGATCAAGTTCATATTGATGTGATGAAATTGAATTTTGATCAAGGTCTTCTAAACAGAATGATTCTTGGTTCCTATCAACTTGGTTGGTTAGTTCAAGAATGTTTGAAAGTCTAGAAATTTGATCATTCATTATATCTTGCAAACGATTCACTTTTTCTTCTAACCCATCGAATGGATCATTGGAGGACTGAAACATTGGTGGTGTGGTATATGAAGAGAATGGTTGGAAATGTGGTTGACAATATGGCTCAGGGGTGTTGTATCCCTATTGACTCTGTGAAGAGTAGTGATGATTATTCCAGTCTTGTTCATAGTATTGGGACTGGGGCATGTAATGATTCGGATAAGACCAATCTGGCATACTAGGTTGGTTAAAGTTATGATATGCCGGGTTGGTAATATCTGAAAAAGAGGTTGATGTGTAATATGGATTATTATTAAAATTGAAAAAATTGTTGTTATAAGCCATATCACACAATACAAACAAAAAACAAACAAATAAAAAAATTCTAAACTAAGTTAGGGTAGACCTATGACCTAGACGACTCCTAACTGGTTAGACTGTCCACGGGAGGTATAATGCAGACTTTGACCACAAGTTAATCAGCCAGGTCAGGGCAAGATTGGTGGGAGGTTTTCCGTCAAAGACGTTCCTTAATTAAATAACCACCAATCTTTGGGCTTTCGGCCCTCAATCCCCTTCCTAGACACTGATTTGGCAAGAGTCAAATTCCAACACCGTTCCCCCTTAGGATAATCTCCTAATTGAGTCTGAGATGTCCCTAGGGCCAACGTCTACTCATTTTTTTAGTTAGGCTTGGGTTAGTGAGTGAGGAGATTGTTTGTGGGCCAAGAAAGGGTGATGAAATCCCCACCTTATCTTATTTATAGGACAAGCCCTTAAGTCAATTTAGTGCACGTGTAAAGCAATAGACAAATATTCACTCAAAAGCAGTAAATCAGCTAAGGGTGCTTCCTAGTCTATATGCAATGCGAACGTACCTTGTCTCCAGCACTCTTCAACAGAAATTAAAAAAATTAAATAGACGCGTGCCTATATGCAAGAGTCTAATTTTTTTTATTTTTCAACAAATAGGTTACTGTTAATTAATTAGCAGTGTGCAGGGTGATTACAGAGAAAAGTTAACAGAGCAGTAAACTAAATTTGCAATTTGCAGCAACCTGCAGAACACTGAGTGAGTAGTTCACTACTCAGGCCGCGGAAACGCGGCTATTGCCGCGCAAACGCGGCTTTGTAGTAGGCTCTGCTGCTCTGCCTTCGAGGGCAGAGGCACAGAGTTGCTATATGTCCTTTTCTGCTGTTATGTTTCCTGTTCTCCGAACCTGCAAACAGAAAGAATAAAAGAATTAGTTTTTTTTTATTTTTTTAGAGAATAACTTACCGTCCCTCCCCTGCAACGGCGCCAAAATTTTGATTGAGTTTTTACCTGCACACAAAATATAGAATTTCAGTTTTAAGAATAGGATGTGCAAGGTGCTCAATACTACCGCTATAGCAAGTGGCTATGCGGGTCGTGATCCACAGGGAGGGACTAACGATGGAAGCTTGTTTAGTAAGTTCTCTAAAGAGTTTGAATTAATAGTTGTTAAAGTCAGGTTAGAAAGAAAGTGGTAGATTAAGAAGATGGAAAAAATAGAAGTAATATTTATAATGATATGATATTTACAATGAAAAAGAAGAAGTGTGAAAAAGATTGGGAATTTGGTGATTTACACTAAAAATAAAAGAAAACTAAAAACTAAAGAAAACATACATACCTCTTCGGCCTGTTTACTTTTGATCCGTTGCAACGACTTACCTTATCTTTGAAGGCATTCAAGCATGGCGTATAGGATCTTCCCCCTTCTCGATCTACACTACGAAAATAAAAGACAAACTATACTAGCAAGAGAAGGTTTGTTCATCACCATAGGCCATCAAGGGCACTTCAACGGCTAAGCAGTCTCGAAGCTATCAGATTCTCTTGGATTGCAAGACATCAGAGGGAAACAAAAACAAAACAAGAATAGAAGAACAAAAATAAACTTTGAGTTGATTCAATTAACAATGGAAGAAAAGATTACTTACACCGATGTCACCTCAGTACAAGCTTGATCTCCTTCCTCCATGGAAGTATCCTCTCCTCTCAGTTACAAAAATTACATAAAAGAAAACTAAAAAAAACCTAAATTACAATCATAAGTTAGCCTAAGAAAAACCCTAGATTTGTTTCTGTACTCGACTCTGTACGCCCTTCTCTGTTGTTCTGCAGGGGTATTTATAAAAGATATAGGAAGTAGAGTCCCAGTACAACTCCTCAACGAAAACGCATCGCCAACCGCCTCTAGATTGCCGCGGAAACGGGAAATTTGCCGCATTTCCGCGGCACTATTGTAGCCAAATGCCACGCGCTTTCTCGCGTGGCATCCTCTGGTCCGTCCATCTGGGTAAATGCTTTTGGAAGTTGTGTACCGACTCTTTATTTTGAAAATTCGGGATAACTTGGGAAGCAAGTTGCCCTAAATCCAAATCTTTTAAAATGATTTTATTATCTTTGCACTCTTCTCCCCTTATCTATAGCTTTGTCCTGCAAGCAATTAAGGTTTAGTAGAAGTCCATCCCTTTCCTTTTCTTTTAGTAATTGCAAATTTTGCACATGGGCTTGTACATGGGCTTTTTGGGCTTCTGAGCTTCATTTGGGCTTTTATTTCTTTATTTTTTTATTACTCAAGGCCTGCACACAATAAATAATAAAATATTAGTAATAGTGCATAATTAAAAGAATAAATAGGGAAATATGATAGTAAATGTAGTGATAAATATGCACTTTTTACTACCTATCAGTGCCTTTGTGAGCTTAAAGTGACCTCCAAGCGGGACGTCACAGGTTTATCGTCCAACATGTTAAATCTCTTCAGCACTTTCTCCATGCACTCGGTTTGTGATATCTCCAACAATAATATTTTCTCTCTCTGCCGGTCTCATTTTAAGAATTTTTTTGCTGGACCCAAGTCCTTCATTGAGAATTCTTTCACCAACTTGGCCTTGAGATTCACAATTTTCTTCATGCTTGATCCGGAAATAAGCATATCATCTACATAAAGTAGTAGTATGATATATTAATTCTCAAATCACTTAGAATAGTAATAATGATCAGCCAGTAGTCTTCTGAATTCACTACTAGCCATGAATCTGTTGAACTTTAGATACTACTGCCTCGGAGCTTGTTTCAAGCCATTGAGACTCTTCTTGAGCTTGCAAATCAACTGCTCCTTTCCCAGCATGATATAACCCTGTGAATGCATCATATAAATGTTCTCCTCTAAGTCACCATGGAAAAACACAGTTTTTACATCCAGTTGTTTTATATGTAAGTCCTCTGTTGTCACAATGCTCATAACAGATCTAATAGAAGTAGCTTCACAACAGGAGAGAAAAATCTCGATAAAATCAATACCATCCCACTTTTGAAATTCCTTCACAACCTTCTTCGCCTTGTACCTCTTGGTGCCGTCATGCACTTTCTTCACCTGGTACACCCACTTGTTATGCAGGGCTCACTTGCTTTCTTCCAGTTCAAACAAATCTCATGTTTGGTTCTTCATGAAAGACTCTATCTCATCATCCATAGCAAGCTTTCACTTATCCCTGACTTTCACTTGTAAAGCCTCCTCATAACACTCGGGCTCATCACTGTCAGTTAACAACAGGTAGTGTAAGGAAGGAGAATATCTCTCCGGAGCTCTAGTCGTCCCGGTTGATCGCTGTTTCTCAAAAAAATGAGAAGTGAAAATATTTTATTAATGCAAAAGAAAATTACAATAGGGCCAATACCCAATTACAAAAAGAGGGAAGAAAGTTGATTGATTTTATCTTTGTTTAATTGTTGGGTTCTACTTGCGACGATGAAGATTGAATCTTGCACTCCGTTGATGAACTGAATTTGAAGCTTAGATCTCCTCGCTACCTATCAAAGTACTAAGTAAGATATGAATCTTCTACAGCACCTGAAATCTCAAAGAAATTGAAAGAAAACTTATTTACTTACTATTTAGCACAAGTTTATCAATAGTCTTTTCTCCTCTCTCCCTTAACTATTTATAGTTATTTATAGAGGATTTTGAGGTATAACTGACCCCTTAAATCTCTTCATAATGAAGATTCTTTCCTCATTAAGTGAAAAAAATGGGTGTAGTTGACCCATTTTTATGGCTATCTGTTACAGAAAAAATACGGATCTCGCGTTTGACGCA
Source organism: Agave tequilana (assembly GCA_038442645.1). Taxonomy (NCBI): domain Eukaryota; kingdom Viridiplantae; phylum Streptophyta; class Magnoliopsida; order Asparagales; family Asparagaceae; genus Agave; species Agave tequilana. The sequence goes on along the minus strand of JAVJIF010014431.1, from coordinate 61,004 downwards.
GAGTTCGCATTTGGAGTTGAAACACGGAGCTCACGTAGGGTTTGCATTGAAGTTGAACGCTACTTCTACATTTAAAGGGGGAACACGACTCTCGCATTTGATGGAGAATACAGTGTTGCGTCGCGACCTTTGCGTTCAATGAGGGAACGCAACCCTCACGTTTAATGAGGGAACAACCCTCACGTTTAATGTGAGGAGGGTGAGGTTCTTATTTGAGGCACTTTTTGACATCTTATAGAACCCCCTCCAAAGTTTTTAAAATTTTGCGGTTGGCTGGGACAGATATTGAAATACTTTAGATCTCGGGTTGATTTGGACCTTCTTGGTTGACTAACAATCTTTTGAAGTGTCATGAGCTTGATCTTGTCGGGATTCTGGTCTTCGTAAGTGTATTGTTGAACCATTTTGATTTGCTTGTCGGTGTACTATTTGAACAGTTGAGTTGTCAACTTCTTTTGCTAGTGTACTGTCAAACTCGTTTGAGAAGACACAGACCTTATTTGGGTCTCACATTTGAAACGCAACAATCGCCTTGGAAGCTTCAAAACATGATCCTCGTTTTGATAAGATGCAGACTTCCAAACATCGTGTGTCAAGCTCAGAGTGAGCTTCGAGATTCATGCCGCATATCTCGACCATTCAATGGTATATAAAAAGACTCTTGGCCTTCTCAGAAATCAAAATTTTTGACTCATCTTCAACCCTGAGGTTAACGTTTTAAAGCTTTCAGCTTTCTCAACAACTCTCAAAGTTTTCATCTTCTTCAAAGATCAGAACCGCCGCAATGGCTTCCAAAGGGAAAAATTCCTCTTCTTCAAGATCTAACCCGACTGCAATGAGTTCTAGAACGGTCGTTTCTAACACCAGCACTGGTGGTACTCTCCACACGAAGCACCCCTTTCTGGTGTGTTTACTAGGGCTCAATTCTTGACTTTTCAACTTCTTTGAAGTTTCAATCATTCACGCGAGTCTCACAAGACTCATGTTTGAGTTTGTTAACGTGGATCTTGTGTTTGAAACTTTGAACGTGAATTTCGTGTTTCAGGCTTTGAACACGGATTTTGCGTTGGAGGCTTTGAACACGGATTTTGCGTTTGAGGCTTGAACACGAATCTTACATTTTTAGGCTTTGAATGTGAGTCTCCCATTTGAATCATTAAACGAGAGTCTCCCTTTTGAGTCTTTGAACGCGAGTCTCATGTTTATGTCTTTGAACGCGAGTCTCATGTTTTGAGACTCGCGTTTGAGCTCTAAAACTTAATGTTGTTTTTCAAGACTTTTCGAGTTTTTTTTAACTCTTTATGCTTTTTCTTTGCAGTAAGATATTCAAAGGACCCATTGTCGAAGCGCCATCATTTTGATCATGAAAGCGGGCCTAACAAAAATGTTCGCTTTCTGTCCTCGTCAGACTGCACCTGTGTTCGTCGGTAAGGACAAAGAGCGGAATGCCCGACTAACGAGATGCAACTCTTTAACCCTTAGGGAGATCATCTCGGATGGAAATCTCGAGTACGAGGATATGAAGATCATTAAGAAGCTGATATTTTTCTCCAGGGATTCTACTGATGGCAGGAACGATGATCTGTTTGACAGCAACCACAAGTGGCTTCGTCAAATTGGCAACCGACGTTTCTTTTTACCCAACATGGAACACATTCTCCTATCTTATTTGCAATCGATGTCGATTCGACGACAGATGGATTGTACAGCAAGGCGTACCAATCGAAAAGATCACAAACCATGACGCATTTCCTACCGGCAATAGCAGAGACATCATCGGGCTATTGCCAGGTCAAGTAAGACATGAATATCCCAGGGGTGATACCCTAAACAGGTGAACTCCTTCATCAACCAATTCATGAAAGTGAAGGACAATTTTCTTTCTGAACTCCGGGTGATAGGGTGGGTACACTCGACACAGAAAAAATGGTGGCTGAGGATGGTGAACTATGTCACCGAACAACTAAGGGAGCCACTGCTGCAATTAGTTCTGTACCCAGCAATCAGGTCATTCAATATGGTGTCCCTAAGTGTCATTACCATTTTTCGCCATGTTGGAGTTGTATAACCCTGACACATGCACATTTTTCAACCCAAGCGGAGAGTTAGGGTTTGCTCTCCATAAAATGTATGAAAGTGTCTGGGTTGCCAATGGGAGAGATGCCTTACAAAGAGTACATTCCTAGTACAAAGGAACTTCATGTTCTGAAGAAATAAGCCTCGCAAGTTTACGAAACTTATTGGGAGTTACTGTGTCACTTCCACATATGTGCCCCGATCACCGGATTGAGGGCTGGGGGTGTCAAGCAGATGTCATGCGCTTGAGCAAATTACTTGTTTCAAGACTTAGAAAACAAGATGGGCCCTATTTCTCGCTTAGCTGTCAGTACCGACGAGGAAATCAATGAAAGAATCTTCGCGACGGTAAGCTCATATGCCATCGAGTCTAAAGAGGATAGTTTCAAACCTGACATCGTCTTCAAAAGCTTTCATCATCAGTATAAGATCCCAATCTCAGGCATGGCTTTACGGGCTGATTTTCTGATGATATGGCTGAAGAGATGTGTTGTGCCTATGCTCCCTCATGAGGACCTTGCAACAATTGTTGTATATCCAGCTATCTTACTGGCTCATGGCCGACCTCTTGTCTTGCTTCTGACAATGACGAGCTACCTTCAAAGTGAGTTGCGTGCATTGACACTGAGTTTTTGCTGCATGGAGGTTATGGAAGATGATGAGGGTAATGCTATCCTCAATAGAAATAGTGAACCGAAGAGGAAAACCCCTAATCCTCGTGTTGAGATGTCGTATACATACCTGTTGACACTCTAAAAAAGACAAGATTCCTGCCTGGCCTGAACAATGTCTAAACTTGTTGACATTTACAAGTGACAGACAAGCTGACGACCAGTTCTGTACCCACCTCCGAGGGACAAATCAACAACTTGGACTCTACTGATCCAGTGAAGTAGACAGTGAGCCCAGATTGTCTTTGAAGAGACCTAAGCAGGTCTAAGATGCTAAGTTAGCTCAACACTTAGCATCACATGAGCCCAAGGGGATAGCCTCGCCTCAGAGGCTAAGATTGCCCATCTTCGCCCTGAAGCCGTTCAAAGCTCCATCAGGGAGCTAACTTATAGCTTCGTCTGAAGCGCTAAGTTAACTCTGCAGAGAGTTAGCTTCGTTCGAAGTCATACGCAACCGCACAGAAGGATGGTAGCTTCGCCACAGATGTTTATCCAGCTCCGCTGAAGAGCTTTCTTCTGACTTCACCAGATGCTCCAGATGCTCCTTCCAGTTCCGCTGTGAGCTCAATGCGGCAGCTCCGCTGCGGGTCTTTTATGGTCAATCTTTGACCAATCAAATCTCTAGATGAGATTAAATCTTCAAGATCAAATCTAATCAAGATCAAATCTGAGATCAAATTTGGCAGTTGCCTGTCATAATCACTTGACTCTCATAGAATAAGTAAGAAGATCAGGGGAGATCTTTTAATTATTTGGAAAGAATCAAAACAGATTAGGAGATCGACGCTACCTGCTATTCCTAGCTTCGCAGAAGCTGATCCTAGCCTCGCAGTAAGGCTACTTTCCAGATTTAAACAGATTGACTCAATCTATTTTCAGATTTTTCAAGGGACAATTATACCCCTGCTCTCCCTATAAATAGCCCACCAGAGACATACGAACAGAGGGGCACAAACACACGCGCACAGGCAAAGAGACGCACTGAGAGACGACTAAACAGAGATCTGTTCTCTTACTTCCAAGAATTCAGAGAACTGCTTCTCTAATCAGGGTGCTAATACCCTAATACCTTCCTTCCTCTCAAGGAATTTTCAGAACCAGGTGAGAAGAAATTCCCAAATGGAGGCAGTTTGAGAAGTAACAAGAGGGTTCTACAACCTTCTGTTCTCCGATTCCCCGAACCAGGCGGGAAGGGAATCCCATCGATCGCATCGTCAAAGGGACAAAGTGATCGCGCGCTGACCAGACTCCTATCGGCACACTTCTATAGAATCTCAGAGGAGATCTACTTGTAATCTTTTTAGAATACTTGTAATTTAGCTCCTCGACCCTTTTTTGTAAGTTTTCCCCTTTGTAAAATCAATGAAAAACAAGATGGCGACTCCGCTGGGGATTGAATTCTCTACTGATGAGAATCAAGTGTCGTAATGCGACGAACAGACCTTCGGGTCTACTCCTGAATTCAAGGAAGCTGGTGTAGATAGAGCCCCTCTTGCTAAATCTTCGAAGCCAGTCTCTGCGGAGACAGATGAGGCCCTCTGCGAGCCTACCACGGTCCTCTGGCGCAACAAGGAAGCAGGCCCGCAATGCAAGGGTCAGAATCTTTGGCTTGTCACCTTCGAAAACCTAGTCGTTCACTTCGACCAAGAAAAATTCGAAGAACTCCTCTCTGGGGTTGGTTCAACGCTCCATGCACGAAAGCACAGAAAGGTCTCGGTGGCCAAGGTTTCGGAGCAGAAACCGGCAGAATCCTTCCAACACCTCTCAGCCTCGCGTGTGGCTAGTCAGATTCCCTGCGAACCTAAGTCTCCTTTGTCAAAGTAGATGTGGAGGCCAAAGCAGAAGGCTCTGTATGAAGCCTCGATTGTAGCTGCGCCACAAGTTCATCTCTCTCGCGAAGAAAAAGACAAGATGCCTGCCTGTTTCATCGAGACTGTCAGCCGCGAAGTCACGACGACCATGCCTTCGCCTAATTCAGGAGCAGTAACTCCTCGTGCCAACCTCGTTCTTATGAGCGAAGCTACTGTACCTCAGGATACGCATGATGTTCGCAACAACATAGCAGATAAAGCACCACAGCGTACTTCGCTCCCCAGTTCATCAAGCGCCAAGCTCGCCTTTTGCAGCGGAGCTAAGGGATTGTCCCCAAGTGTTGACAGCGGTGCTTATGCAGCTTCAGCACCCAAGGACATTCCTAAAGTTCTTAGCCGCGAACCTAGAGCTAAAGCACTATTTAGTGCTAATTATCTCCGCGGTGATAAAAAGAACAGGACGTCATCCTATGCGCAATCCAACAGAGCCTCTGCGCTGGATCGTTTAGGCCCGACTGGGTCTGACTTGCGGGAATTCTTGACAAGCAAACGGAAGTCGGAATCTTTCCAAACTTCTCCCTCCTGTTGTCAACAAATGGGATGTCAGTTGTTAACAGTCCACTCAGTCCATTGCCGGCTAAGACCAATCCCCGCCACTCCTCCAGGCTGATGATCAGTTTTGATCGACTCTCGGTGCAAGCTCTGGTGAAACATTGCAAGAGGGGCATACAGCGAGATCTGCCCTCTGCATCCGTTAACATGATAGGAAGAGGACGAGAGCTGCGTAGGGGCAGACGAGCGTCCCACGACACTCCTAGAGCTTCCCAGATCCAGATTATAGCCCAGGCCTGGGCGAAGTCTTGGTACATGAAGAAGGTGTCTTCCAGAATACCAGATCTAGGGTTGCACTGCATTATAATTATGAACAACCATCTTCCTCAACTGCAGTAACCCCACCGGAACCAATGAGAGGATTAGTCCAATGGTCTGATGAAAAGGACAAAGACAGTGGGTATGCCTCTTCGATGATAGTCAGCTCAGTGCGAACGGATAGAGTATCAGTGAATATGGCTGATAACGGTAACGATGACCTTCGTCGACGATTGGAAGCTCAAGAACAAACTTTCAAGATCCAACAAGAAGCTTTGGACAACATTCAACAGATGCTCGCGCAACTCCTCAATAACCGGAATAACAATGATCCTGGGAGTAACCACGATGAGGAAGAACATCTTAGCAATGAACAGCCAAGGACGGAGAAGTCAAAGGAGGGTTCTTCTTTGGACGCTGAAGTCCTTAAAGGCATCCAAGCTCAAATCGCATCCCTAGCTCAGTGGGATGAACTAAAGAAAGTAGGGACAGTCCGTCCTTACCCGCTGGAATGGGATTCAGTACCATACCCACCAAAGTTCAAACCACCAACGTTACATACGTACGATGGTAAGAGATCGCCAAACCAGCACATCTACTATTTTCGGTCTCAGACCGGTAACGTTATAGACAATGATGCTATCATGGCTAGACTATTCATTGGCACTTTAAAGGGGTAGCATTCGACTGGTTCTGAAGTCTCCTTCCGGGCTCTGTCAATTCTTGGATCGACCTGGAAACCCGATTTCTTTCTCGTTTCTATGAGGATGATACTGAAGTAACCATGGACAAACTCCTCTCTACCGTACAGAAGAAGGGCGAATCTGTTCGTGACTACATCGAGCGGTTCAGAAACTTGTCTCTGATGTGCCCAGTAGGAATGCCATTACTCATGCTCTTACAAACGTGCAGGCACAACTTCTTAGACCAAGTAGAAGTTCGCATGGGGGCTGTCAAAGCCCATACTTGGAAAGAACTGGTCGAGCAAGCTGAGATAGCCAAAAAGTCGGCTAAAAAGTTCGAACCATCTACCCCTAAAGGCAAATGGGGTATGAATAATAAAGGACGTGGCGACATGGCACAGTCTTCTCAAGCCAAAGGGAAAGAGACTATGTCCGTAGAATTGTCAGGGGATGTTCAATCGAAGGCCAAGAAGAGCGACTTCAATAATTAGGAGTCTAAGTTTCCTCTGAAACAATATTCCTTCAAAGACGATCAAGTGGTCACAATATTCCATTTACTCCAAAAAGGAAATAAATTGAAGCTCCCGGATGCTCGACGTCCCAATGAAATAGGACGCACGAATGATCCCAAATACTGTCTCTTTCATAGGATGATTCATCATCCTACCGACAAGTGCTTTGTCCTCAAGGACAGAATTCAAGCTTTGGTCGACGCCGGAGCCCTGATGTTGAAGTCAGAGCAAAAGAAAGTCACAACAAACATGGTGACCCTCGAGTTCGACAAAACCCCAAAGGTCACAGTTCCTGACAGGACTTATCTAATCCCTGCACCATGGCTAGAAGTCACATATCCTGCAACTAAAACTCAAGATAATAAGGGTCTTGTCCCCTTGACATTGGAGACAGGGAAAATCATGTGGATACACGCAGGCCTTGTCCACGACGAACAATGAGATTCAAAGAAGTCCAAATCGAAGGGCAAATCTTGCAATGTCATCTCCATCCTGCCAGACGATGACAATCTTACATCAGCTTCTCTCAGCGATTCTGAAAGAGAAAAGCACGCTTGCGCGACGTAGGCTGATGTACCTCAGCCAACGGGTACTCGATCCGAAAAATCATACTTAAAATAGTATGAGAAAGCTACTGACGAGATACAACAGCAAACGACGTCAGTACAAGTACCAGCACCCGCTTCGGTTCCAACCAAGGGGAAGGAGAAGCCAAGGGAGATCCGGTTCGACCATGTCCTGAAGAAGCCTTCAGGCCCAGGGCTTGGCATGCCCTTTCGTTTTGACATATTGGCCCAGCTGGCTAATATCCTGGCTCGTATTACCATACACGAGCTCCTTCGTCTCTCAAAAGAGACAAGAGAAGCACTCAGAGATGCACTGGCTAATTCAGAGTCATTACTGACGTACATGCCAGAAATCCCTAAAGATGACGCTCAGTCTTCTTGCCCTGAATGCCATCATGTACAATCAAAGGTACCTGCTATTACCTTCACAGCGGAAGATATGCTTCTCAAGGATAACATGCACGATCGACCTTTGTACTATACCGGATACATCGGTTCGACATGTATTGAAAGGGTATAGGTTGACCCGGGGTCTGCACTCAGCATCATCCCCAAAAGGCTCCTCTACTTCCTCGGTATACCACTATATAGGTTGTCCGCAACCACTACTACAATATACAGTTTTAATGCCGAGAGTAGTCATCCACTTGGGAAAATTTGACTCTGTTACCGAATCGGGAGCCTGAAGTCAGAAGTCATGTGCTATGTCATTGACGCTGACACGTCATACAACTTGCTACTAGGATGAACGTGGATCCACGCCAACTGGATCGTTCCCTCCACTCTGCACCATTGCTTCAAATATGTTGAAGATGATGCAACAGTACGAACTGTCTTCGCTGAGAAGCAACTATTCAAAGGGGTGAAAAATTACTTTACTGACGCTCTCCTATATCAAGAGACCGGAGAAACATCGAAAGAATTATTGCCGGACGATGATGATAGTGGCAATGAGGCGGACTCAGAATCTGAAGCAGACATGCCAGCCATTTTGATTGGTGAACTAATTATAGCATGCCTTAATAATCCCCAATGTAACACTCCTTCTGAAGATGAGGGCGAATGGGAAATTAATGATAAAATTTCCTTTGATTATCCTGTGAGTGTTGGGTTGTTTGAATCCATTACGGATAGCTCTCTGCACATGCTTTTACATAAACTGAATGCATCCGGCACACCCATGGAATCTATAGAAGGGGCCGTTTTAGTGATCCCTCCATCCAAAGAAGGTCGGTTACCAATAATATTCAGTAAAGCCCATCCACGAGGGTCCACAGCCACAGATTCAAGTTCAGACTCAGACACCCCACAAATTTTCCATTATGCGCGACTAGCGCACCATATGATGAAGAAAATGGGGTACAACCTGAAGCATGAGAAGGGCTTGAATTTCAGAAAAGGAAGACGTAGTCTGCTGCATAACTTTGTGCAGAGAGGGAAACCTGCAAATTACTACGATAACACACGCAGGGGATTGGGATACGTTACACCTACGCCACCAGCAACGGTTCAATCCAAGGATGACGAACCGATTCCATCACATTCTGCCTCTTCTTCCGAGTGGGACTCAGATGTCAGCGTGGGAGTGATGTTCGAGAATCTCACCGTTAACATGACTCCAAGCAGTCAATTAGAGCCAGCAGAACCTACTGACGAGGAACCATGGGCTCAGCAATTAGATCTCCTATGGGAAAAGCGATTCGAATCACGTGAACCACCTACTGAAGACAAGGTGATTCAGGTCAACCTGGGTAGTCAAGATCACCCTAAACCCATCTTTATAAGTGAAAGCTTATCACTTATAGAAAAAGAAGAATTGATTGCACTCATAAGAGAGTATATAGATGTTTTTGCATGGAACTACGAAGACATGCCCGGACTTGACCCACAAGTAGCCATGCATCGTCTGAACATCAAACCTGACGTCAAGCCAGTCAAGCAGCAACAACGTCGGTTTCGTCCGAACATTATGGAGGCTATTGAAGTCGAAGTTCGTAAGCTCACTGCATGTGGCTTCATACGGGAGGAACATCATCCAGATTGGGTTACTAATATCGTTCCCGTCCTCAAGAAGAATGGGAAAATACGGATCTGCATCGACTACCGTGATCTCAATACAGCTTGTCCTAAAGATGAATTCCCACTGCCCATCACCGATGTCATGATTGACAATACCTGTGGATTCGAAAGAATGTCTTTCATGGACGACTTTTCAGGGTACAATCAGATTAAGATGTATCCCGATGACGAGAAGCATACTTCGTTCAGAACACCATCGGGGGTATACTGTTACACTGTTATGCCCTTCGGGCTAAAGAACACTGGAGCAACCTATCAGCGGACAATGAATACAATTTTCCGCGATCATCTCCGAAAAACGGTAGAATGCTATGTCGACGATATTGCTGTCAAAAGCCGCAATAAGAATGACCATCTTCGTGACTTGAGAACAATGTTCGACATAATGCGGGCTCATCAGCCGAAGATGAATCCGACAAAATCCTTCTTGGGGGTTTCGAGTGGTAAGTTCCTTGGATTTATTGTTACATCAAAGGGGATTCATCTTGACCCAGACAAAGTCAAAGCCATTCAGAGCATGCATCCACCGAGGAATCTCAAAGAGCTTAGAGGCTTGCAAGGTAGACTGGCTTATATTAGAAGATTCATCGCAAATCTCTCAGGCCGCTGTCAACCATTCACCCGACTCATGAAAAAGGGTGCTTCCTTCGTATGGGATCAAGCTTGTCAGGAAACTTACGAGGATATCAAGAAATATCTCACAAAACCTCCAGTCTTGGTAGCTCCCACATCAGGGAAACCATTCTTACTTTATGTGAAAGCTATGAACCATTCTATTGGTGCTCTGCTTGCTTAAAAAGACGACAATGGTCATGAACATGCCATTTATTATCTGAGCAGAACTCTGATAGGGGCGGAATCTCGCTATAATCGTATTGAGAAGGAATGCTTAGCTCTTGTCTTTGCCGTTCAGAAGACACGACATTATTTGGTTAGCCAAACCATACATGTCATCTCCAGAGTGAATCCTTTGCGTCTTCTCATGACGAAGCCAGGATCATTGAATTCAAGATTAGCTAAATGGGCGCTTCTTTTGTCCTAATACGACATGCTCTTTACCCCTCAAAAGGCGGTTAAAGGCCAGGCCCTTGCAGAGTTCTTGGCTGCTCATCCGATTCCGGAAAACTCAAAACTTCATAAAGATATTCCAGATGAAGTTTTCAAATCCAATGTAACTTCAGAGGATGAAGTTTGGCAGGTGTTCTTCGATGGAGCATCACGAATAGGCCCTAAAGGTAGGATCATTGCCGGCGTGGGGGTTGTGTTTATCTCTCCACAAAATCACGTCCTTCCTAGAGCATTTTCTCTGACGGAATCATACTCCAATAATGTGGCGGAATACAATGCTCTACTTATTGGCCTTCAGCTCGCCCACAAAATGGGGGTACGCTACCTTGAAGCTTACGGCGATTCAAAATTGATTATCAATCAGGTTAAAGGCGAATATGATGTCCGTCACGAAGACTTGGTGCCTTACTATCACACAGTCATCGAAATGGCTAATCTCTTTGATAGTTTTTACATCGAGCACGTATCTCGATCTCAGAATACTAAGGCAGATACTCTTGCTGCATTAGCAACAATGCTAGCCTTGCCAGTCGACACCGAGTATCACCTTACAGTGGCGACTCGACACCTTGTCTGCTCTAAACATATATTAAGAACCAGAGAGGTCTATAATATCTCGACGGATCTTGAGCCGAGAGATTGGCGATTTTCTTTCATTGACTATGCTCTACATGGTCTGTTGCCAGACGATCCTAAAGAAGCGGCATCTATCAGACGAAGGTCTCTTCGTTTTTACTACGATCCAACTCTGAAGACACTTTACCGTCGTTCATATGACGGTGTCCTCCTCCGTTACCTTTCTAATTCAGAGGCGCAGGAAGTGCATAAAGAAGCACACGACGGCATATGCGGAGCTCATCAGCCAGGTCCAAAACTTAAAGATAGATTGCATAGGCTTGGATATTATTGGCCAACCATGATAGCCGATGCCATCCAATATGCACAAAGGTGTAAAGCATGCCAAATTCATGCGGACTTCATACACCAGCCTCCGGAGCTGCTCCACCCAGCTGTTGCTTCATGGCCATTTGAAGCATGGGGAATCGATGTCGTAGGGCCAATCAGCCCCTTTTCGACAAAAGGACACCGGTTTATCCTAGCGATAACCGATTACTTTTCAAAGTGGGCAGAAGCCATACCACTGGTTGAAGTCAAAACTTCCAACGTGGTTAATTTCATTAAACACCATGTCATCCATCGATTCGGTGTCTCTAGGCGGATCATCCATGACAACGGTCCCTAATTCATAAGCCAGGTATTCTATCGATTCTGTGATAAATACCGGATTCAGAATGTGGCTTCAACTGCTTATAATCCCACCGCTAATGGCTTGGCAGAAGCATTCAACAAGATAATCATTAAGTTACTCAAAAAGTTCGTCTCCTCGAATAAGCGAGATTGGAATGAGAAGCTTGGTGAATGTCTTTGGGCCTACCGAACCACGGTTCGGACCCCGACAGGCAATACGCCTTTTTCCCTGGTATACGGGTGTGAAGCAGTCATACCATTGGAAATCCAGATGCCGTCATTACGAGTCGCTCTGATTACTAAGATCACATCAGAGGACAATGATCGGTTGCGTCTTCAAGAGCTCGAAGCCCTAGATGAGAAGCGGTTATAAGCTCAGCAACACATTGAGTTGTATCAAGTTCGGATCTCAAAAGCCTTCAATAAGAAGGTCAAACAAAGAGTCTTCCAGAAAGGAGATTTGGTTTTAGCCGTCAGACGACCAATGATCATGACTCAGAAAACCAAAGGCAAATTTCAGCCCAAATGGGAGGGACGTTTGTAATAGAAACAGTCTATTCAGACAGAGCATATCGCCTTATGACTTCAGATGGTGATTTACTCATGATGCCGATCAACGGCAAGTTCTTAAAGAAGTATTATCCTTGATTAAGGATCCTTCTCATGATCAAGTTAACATTACACCTCTGATCAAGACCTTCAAATTCAAGGTACGCAGAAGGAGCACCCCTCTCTGAAAGTACACCTAGAGGGGGGGTGAATAGGTGTACGGCTAATCTAATGTACAAAATGCGAAAATTAAAAACTTAATTGCAACAACACTTAATGCAACCAACGAGTGTAGCCGAATTCCCGGTGAAGGGCTCTGGACTAACTCCTCTTATTTCCTCTGAATAAGAGTTGAGGTGCTATATGAAGCTCTCGTGGTTAAGCACAAGTGAGGCACACACAAACAAGCCAAGCATATAATGAATGAGCAATATGAAATGATGCAAGGCACAAAGCAAAGAGAGAGTTAGAGAGTCAATGGATCAATCGCTAACACACGAATATGTTTCGAGGTTCGAGCACCCAACTCTACGTCCCCGCCTTCACACAGAAGGATTTCCACTAACTTGTCCACACAGGACTCCCACACAGGGAACCTCCACTGAGGATTTGGGGCAATACAACCGGGAGTACACAACTCCTCTCTCAATTACAAACACAACCTCTACACTAGAGGCTAGGCACAAAGCCACCAATATCAACCTCACAAATGAGGGATAGGCACAAAGTCAAAACAACCAATCAACCTCTCACTAGAGGGAGCCAACCACCACTCCAAAATTAACCTCTATACAAGAGGGATATCACAAATAATGAGGGTTACAACTTGGTGGTCAATCTTAACCACAAACAACTTCTTTTCCCACAAAACAAAAGATCCTAATAGATAGGATAGAATGATAAGCTCAAGTGGGAGAAAACAAAGTGTTTTGAACATAGAAAATCACTTGGGAAAATCTCAATAGATATAGAATTTTTAGACCAAAAACAAATTCCCAAAAGACTATTTTCTTTGAATTAAAAACACTTTTAAAACAAATGAAGATTGATCTTTTAAAACACAAAATCTCTTTTGAAAAATAAGTGTAAAAACACTTAAGTAGATCAGGAATTTTTCTCTCTAAAAACTGTTGGAGAAATCTCTCTCAAATGGGGTATAAATAGGCCCCATAAAAATTTGCCCGTTGGCAGCTGACAAGGTCAGAAATGACCTTCCGGTCGACCGGCCAACGGTCAAAATTGACCGTTGAGCCTGCCGGACGACCGCCCGGTCGACCGTGCCAATCCAGAGAGCAATTGCTCTCTGGACGGTCGACCGCTCGGTCGACCGTGCCAAGCCTCTCGGTCGACCGTCCGGTCGACCGCCCCCACCCGAGAGTGGGGTACTTGCAGTCAGTCGACCGGCCCAAGTGGCTGGTCAGCGTGCACGAGCTTGTGCACGTCGGTCGACCGACTCTGGGTCCGGTCGACCAGCCCGGTCGACCGCTAGAGCCTGGTAGGGCTGCTTAAGGGATTAGAAACTTGGCTTTTTATTATCCTATTAAATCCCATAAAATCTCTAAAAATCTACAAAAATAAGTTCTTATATTCTCTTTGAAATACAAACTTGTTTGAGTAAAAATCAAACCAAGTTACAAACATTTTGAGCTCTTTTTGTGTTATGAAAATTTTGCCGAAAACCAAATTCCGTATTTTCCAAAACTTAGATTTTTGAAATGGAAAATCGTTTTGTCCAAAACTCATCCAAATACAAAACATGATATTTAAACAACTTGAAGCATGTTGCATATAGATATAAATCCAATATACATGCAAGATATATATATATCAATGTTTTTGACAATAATTCCAAAAACAAGTTTTGTTAAAATACAAAACCTAAATACGTGAATAGGTTATCAAAATAAGTTTGTCTAAGATTTGAAGCATACATGTATATAGAACAAATCTAATATACATTAAACCATGTAAACTTGTTTTGATTCTATCTATTCATGAAAATCAAGATCGGTTAAACCAAAAACCGAAAGCCAAAACATGAAACTTAAACAAGTGTGTGTATTGTGAACTTGAGCATATCACACTATCTAGTCTTTAACAAATGGATGTAAATACTAAACTAAACACTATATCGAAGTCTTCTTGTAGAGCGCCGTCTCTAAGTCGACTCGATCCAAACGTGATCCACCGAGCTTGACACCAACGAGTGCTAGATATGAACTTTGACGCTCGGGCTCTTGAATCACCATGAAAAGCTCCAAAACACCTTGTTGAAGCTAATCACCTACTAATATCTTGGTTAAGTATCTGAAACTAAACATCATAAGATTATTAGTAAACTATAACTACATTAGTTAATCATCATCAAAACTAGAGTGGAAGGCCTCTGGGCCAACAATCTCCCCCTTTTTGATGATGACAAAACTCATGGAGTTATATATGCATGGATTAAAGTTAAGCTTCAAAGAAGCTCCCCCTTAACTCATGCATAGCAATAAAAATAAGATATTAAATGAAGCACATGATACTAAACAAATGTATGCATCAACTAGGAGAGAGAAACATGCATAAATTAAACATATGTTTCAAAAAAACTTTCTCCTTTTTTGTTTAAACACTCAACATCATTTTTCTCATATATAATAGTAAGATGCATAAACTCAATATATGCAAAAACACAAATATGCATATATAAACTCAAAATCTTTCTCCCCCTTTTTGTCAATCATCAACAAAGGGGTCAAAGAAAACAATGTTCTCCCCCTTTTTGTCTTAAACAAAAAAATATCAATAAGGGATGAAATCAAACAAAACATTATGATACCAATTTGAAAAAAAATATATCAATTGAGTGCGTCATGATATCAATTTACTATAAAACAAAACATACCAATTGAAGGTACATAAAAAAATGTTTTAATAAAAATTTAAATACCAATTGATACCAATTGTAAGTAAATACCAATTAAATACTAATTGTAAGTAAATAAATCATTTTGAGTGATTCAACCAAAAATTTTGATATCAATAAAACATACCAATTGTTAACATTGTTTTATTGTTTTCTTTATTGTAAGTAAACTTATAGGTAAACTTGATACCAATTTGTAAAGATTAGTACCAATTGAAAGTAATTTTTCATTAAAAAGCAAATGATACCAAAAATAATCAATATCCTTTTTCAATTATTTTTCAACATAAAGTGTGGGAGTAGAATAACAAAATCAATTGAAAGTGAAATATGAATTTTCTCCCCCTTTATGAAAAACTAATTAAAATGATGCATGTAACACCCCGAATTTTTCAACCCTGATTTAATACTATATTCTTTGAGTATTGAGATTATAAAGAATATCAAGAATTTTAATTTGGTTATATTTATGTGATAATAAATTTGGAAATTTATCAGGGAAATTTGAAATGAATTAATTAGAAGTATTTAAATAGATATGCATGTTGAAAATATTTTTATATAATAGTGATAATAATATTGGTGATGTATACAAGAATGTATTGTATATGTTTATGTGTAAAATGGGAGTTTTATTATAATTTAATTATTTTTAAGTTTGATTTTGGGGGAATATGAAGTGAAACAAACATTGAATAAATTCAATATATGGGTATATGAATATTTTGGCATGCATATATGGGTATATGATATATGTGTATATATAAGTATATATATACTACATGGATGTGATGGTATATTGTGTAAATACAAGATAATGTAAGTAAATACCAAGAAATACTAAAGTTGGTAGGAGAGGGTAGGTGTGCATGGCATGAGTTGATGAAGGGCTAGGATTTTCCTAAAAAATTGTGTGTATAGGTGGCATGATGAGGTGAGAGAGAGATTATGAGTGTGCATAATAATAATTAAGTGGGGGTTTTGTGTAAAAGAAATAGAGAAATGAATCTCACGTTCATCTCCCTCAACCCCAAAAAGAAAACCCTAGATCCATCTCTCAGGTTCCCTCTCCTCTTCCTCTCTCCTCCCCCAACCCTTCTCTCTCTCTCTCACAGGCGGACTACGGCTGGGGGCTGCGGGTGCGGCCGCGCGCGGCCGGAGCCGCGGCCAGGCGCGCGGCCAGGGGCGGCCAGGCGCGTTGCCAGGCCGCGGCTAGGGCGGCGGCGCCGGCTAGGGCGTCTAGGGCCGCGACGCCGGCGGCCGGCGAGGGCGGCGGCCGGCTAGGGCGGTCAGAGATCGAAATTTGTAGTTGGTGAGTGGGTTCTCCTTGTTCATTCCTCAATTTGTTTCCCTTTTGGAAAAGCCCTAGATCTGAATTTATAGATTGAATAAAATTTTTCTCCCTTGAGTATTCATGCAATTGTTCCTTGTTATTTCATGATTCCTAATGCATGTAGTTATCTAAATTTGATGTTGGATTTGTGGAGTAGATCCAATTGTAGGTAATGGATGGGTAGAGAGGTTGCATGATAGTGTATGTCACATGGTGATGGGGTTCATAAATTTCGGATTTGGGTGTAAATCTCAACCCTTGAACTCTTAATCCCACATTTCAAGTTGATGGTGTGGAGACTTTCATTGAGAGCTTGTGAGGCTAATGTTTGAGAAATTTTGTTCTTCCTAAATTGGAATAAAATGCTTCACATAAAAAATTTTATTTTTGTCCAATGCGCGATGAACTTACTAGGTGTTGAAATCCTTGTAGTAGAACTTCCCTTTTTATTTGGTGAACCTCTTGCAATATCATGCAACCTAGCCTTTTTACGAAACTATAAATCATATATGAAAGATTTCTATAGTATTAATAATGTAGTGGAGGAGATCTTAATTTGACCAAGCTTATCTTGTTTTCAATTTTCAAATTCGGAGAAATTCTAAGGCACATATAATGATCAATTCGTGTCATCTAAGGGAATCCCCAATCTACGATTCCCCATATTTTCTTTTAAAAGTTTCTGAATAAATTAATTATTTTGAGTGAATAGAGAATACCCCTTATAGGTGCAGGAATTTGTTCAGGATCATAATCTGTAAATTTAAGTGTAGATCATCAGTATGTTGGGGTTTAATGGTATCATACTTTATACCGTTGGAAAGATAATCGAGTCTACTTTCCAACGGTTCATACCATGCCCACATCGGATACCTGTAACTTAAGCTATGACTGAAACATTGAAGGTTGGTCAAAACTGTCATGCTGCAGAATTCAGCACAACTGATAGGTTTTTGAATTTCTGGAGCAGTTTGGTTAATCAAAACCTATCATGTAATAGGTCATTGGAAAGGTAGTGGAGTCTAGTTTCTAATAAATCTTTTCTCGTTCTATTCCTATACGTAGAATGAAAGTTATTATAAAAACTCCGTTGGTTATCCGGAAAGATTGAGCCATAAAATTGTGTCAAACAAAAGGTTCATGACTGGTGGTCACTGCAACATCAAACTACTTATAGTATGTGTTATATTGTCTAAGAGATATATATAGAGAGCTATACGAGTCCACCTCCCAGTAGTTTATTCACAATCCGGTTGGATGTAGGTGATAGAGGCTTGTCGAAACATCACGAGCAAATCGAGGTATTTTTAAAGTGATCCTTGTTGATATAGTAAAGGCTTTGCAAATCCTTAACATGTAGGAATTGAACTTCAAGTTCATTAATGCACAAAGCTAAATTGTGTCCCTTTTATAATTAAAATATAATTAGAAGAGAAATTTGGAGAACACGAAAATCTCCCCAATTAAACTCAAGCCCTCATTTCATTAGAATTTTTAGTATATAAAGTAGATGAGATTGTACTCCTAACGTCTACACCTGAAATTGTCTTGGGTAATATTCTAAGAAGTTTAAGAGATAGAAGAGCTGATAAAATCTCATGATCTTGTAACAAAAGATTTAATTATGTTATACCTGAAAGTTTGATATCAGCATAATATGAGTCATGAAGGATTTTACTAAAAGTTTTAATAGTAGTGTCTACTCCAGATAGCAGACTGTCCTTATCTGGCTCATAAAAATATAAGGTACCAATAAATTTCGTGTGCAATTTAGTGCCAAATGGAATGAGATCCGTACTTTACTATGCATATGATAATTTCTTAGAAATTCCGACGCTGGGTTAAAAGTGAAAGATTTGTTACTGTTTAGAAGGTTCACTTCCTACCTTCAGTTTAAATAAGATGTTGTCTATATTCTCATTGCAAAGAAAGGTATAGACTGCTCAAGTCATTAACTTTTCTAAGTTCATCTGAAAGTGTTTAAAAGTTGTTTAACATAGAGGGTGATATGTTAGTAGATGCCCCTATAACATCGTCATAGTCAATTAAGAATTTTATGAGAATGATTTGTTTTGTATAATATATCTAATATGAACAGTTGGATAGAGCATGAATGGAAATAGATGCTATTACTTAAGTGCTGACCTATTGGAGCACTTATAATTGATAAGCATGTTAAGAATCTGAACTTGGGAATTGTGTGAATATGATTTTGTATGATATTATGTGTGTTAAATGTAGGAAGGGGCCAGCGGGAGCTGGTAGGTGTGAAAACGGGGTATGATATTGTGTGAAATGTAGGAAGGGGCCAGCGGGAGCTGGTAGGTGTGAAGACGGGGTATGATATTGTGTGAAATGTAGGAAGGGGCCAGCGGGAGCTGGTAGGTGTGAAGACGGGGTATGATAGTGTGTGTGTTAAATATAGGAAGGGGCCAGCGGGAGCTGGTAGGTGTGAAGACGGGGTATGAGATGGGTCGTGTGTCATGAAATAAGATGTGTTTATTCAAATTGAACAGTGTTCTATGCTTGTCCTTATGCATGACTGTGAAGCTCTGCTCTATTATAAGAGATAATGAAATATGATATGATGGGTGAAAGTGCAAGGGTTAATCCATGCAGTACTTGAATGGTGATATGATATACATGTATTTGAATCCTTACAAATGATTTAAAATGAATGGTTATGTGTGATACAAATGGGTATGTGTGTGTATGTGACACTGGAGGTATGAGGGTTGTGTCATCGTATATGACGTGAAACCATCAGAATACAAGTTTAGCTGATTGAAATGAATACCATATATTGGGTGAAAATGTGCATGTGAATTCGTGCTTTACTTGAAGGGTGAAGCGTTATTGCATTATGAGAAATATGATATGATTGTATGTTATATAATTATGACTTGTGAAGTAAGTGTTATCTAAATGCATAAACTAGGTTTATGGCATAACTCTTGTGGTTAATGTATGATAGCGTGAAACACAAGGTACGGGGGTAATACACACTATGTACACATAAGACGAGAGAGTTTGTTATGTAACTCTTAGACCTTATCACACATAAATATGAAAATCCAAGAAAGAAATTGGGGAATACGATCATAAGAGTCTGACTGTCCTCAGAAATGTTAGAGGCTGAGGCCTTAATTATTAAACTATCGGATGCCTTCGATTCTTGCCTTCTTTCTGTTCAGGTTTCTTTCGTTGCATAAATATTCATTTTCTCTCTTTGAGATATTATCATTTCTTGATTTATTTCCTGACTCACTCACTGAGCTGTCGAGCTCACCCTCCCACAGACTGTTATATTGCAGGTTGCTTGGAGACAGGGGTCAGGGCTATGCTGTGTAGGGTTCATCCTGAATCAATTCAACTCTTGTATCTTGGAACACTTGGGTTTGTGAATGATACTTGTGGGTCTTGGGATAGACTATCAATCTTGTATATACATATATTTGAGAACCTTGTAGTAGTTTCATTTCAAGTTGACATTTGAGATATTTTTATTGAGTTGTAACAATAAGAATTATATTATCAACATGATGCCCACGAGAAGTTGAAAGTTATAAATTCTGAGAGCCTATGGATGTATAGAAAGAAACTCTAGAGTTTATGTCATTTTGTTTCTCCATAAGTAGGCAATGTCAAGCCGAAATTGTTATTTAGAAGATACGGGCCGTTGTGAGCCAAAATATTATTATGACTGTATGGACAGTTGCTGACCTTGGCTTATATGTTTGGATTTGAGATAAGTAGGCTGGTGTTGGCCGAAATTATTGTGACGTGAAATGTATATTTGGGATATAACAATATTTACAAAGGAGATGCTGCCAAAATTTTCGAGAATATTGGAGATTAATTCGATGATCTGTTGATAAGTATAGATATTCGTGTCAATTGAGATTATTAAAATCTGGGACCGTTACAGTTGGTATCAGAGCACAGGATATAGAAAGAGGATAGACTTAGAATGAATAGTAGAAGAGGATTGGATTGATGGGGCTGATTTTTTTTATTTGATATGCATGTTTATGCCTTGTATGTATGTGAAAACATTGGTTGATATGGTTGGCTTAAGGGGGGGTAAGGGTTCTTACGTGTATGACTAATCCTGAAGCGCGGGATATTTAGTCACTGCCTTATGTTCGGATTATGGTACCCACATGCCATAATTCGGATGTGTTCGGCTGAGGGTGTGGGCCCTCAGTACGAGCTGCTAGTGGTATGGGACACTGGAGTAAGGAAATGATTAAAATATCAAGCGAGTTAAGATTAAGTCGGATCGTAAGAATATAGTATAGGAAATTGTTCATGAGATACTAAGTTCTCGAGGAAAAGGATCGAAGGAGGTCTTTTATGGAAGTAAGAATTTGAAGTATATAGGAGAAATGCAAAGTTTTATGCTTAATAACTTCAGGTAGCAAGTTTCGAGGACGAAACTTTTGTAAGGAGGGTAGAATGTAACACCCCGAATTTTTCAACCCTGATTTAATACTATATTCTTTGAGTATTGAGATTATAAAGAATATCAGGAATTTTAATTTGGTTATATTTATGTGATAATAAATTTGGAAATTTATCAGGGAAATTTGAAATGAATTAATTAGAAGTATTTAAATAGATATGCATGTTGAAAATATTTTTATATAATAGTGATAATAATATTGGTGATGTATACAAGAATGTATTGTATATGTTTATGTGTAAAATGGGAGTTTTATTATAATTTAATTATTTTTAAGTTTGATTTTGGGGGAATATGAAGTGAAACAAACATTGAATAAATTCAATATATGGGTATATGAATATTTTGGCATGCATATATGGGTATATGATATATGTGTATATATAAGTATATATATACTACATGGATGTGATGGTATATTGTGTAAATACAAGATAATGTAAGTAAATACCAAGAAATACTAAAGTTGGTAGGAGAGGGTAGGTGTGCATGGCATGAGTTGATGAAGGGCTAGGATTTCCCTAAAAAATTGTGTGTATAGGTGGCATGATGAGGTGAGAGAGAGATTATGAGTGTGCATAATAATAATAATAATTAAGTGGGGGTTTTGTGTAAAAGAAATAGAGAAATGAATCTCACGTTCATCTCCCTCAACCCCAAAAAGAAAACCCTAGATCCATCTCTCAGGTTCCCTCTCCTCTTCCTCTCTCCTCCCCCAACCCTTCTCTCTCTCTCTCACAGGCGGACTACGGCTGGGGGCTGCGGGTGCGGCCGCGCGCGGCCGGAGCCGCGGCCAGGCGCGCGGCCAGGGGCGGCCAGGCGCGTTGCCAGGCCACGGCTAGGGCGGCGGCGCCGGCTAGGGCGTCTAGGGCCGCGACGCCAGCGGCCGGCGAGGGCGGCGTCCGGCTAGGGCGGTCAGAGATCGAAATTTGTAGTTGGTGAGTGGGTTCTCCTTGTTCATTCCTCAATTTGTTTCCCTTTTAGAAAAGCCCTAGATCTGAATTTATAGATTGAATAAAATTTTTCTCCCTTGAGTATTCATGCAATTGTTCCTTGTTATTTCATGATTCCTAATGCATGTAGTTATCTAAATTTGATGTTAGATTTGTGGAGTAGATCCAATTGTAGGTAATGGATGGGTAGAGAGGTTGCATGATAGTGTATGTCACATGGTGATGGGGTTCATAAATTTCGGATTTGGGTGTAAATCTCAACCCTTGAACTCTTAATCCCACATTTCAAGTTGATGGTGTGGAGACTTTCATTGAGAGCTTGTGAGGCTAATGTTTGAGAAATTTTGTTCTTCCTAAATTGGAATAAAATGCTTCACATAAAAAATTTTATTTTTGTCCAATGCGCGATGAACTTACTAGGTGTTGAAATCCTTGTAGTAGAACTTCCCTTTTTATTTGGTGAACCTCTTGCAATATCATGCAACCTAGCCTTTTTACGAAACTATAAATCATATATGAAAGATTTCTATAGTATTAATAATGTAGTGGAGGAGATCTTAATTTGACCAAGCTTATCTTGTTTTCAATTTTCAAATTCGGAGAAATTCTAAGGCACATATAATGATCAATTCGTGTCATCTAAGGGAATCCCCAATCTACGATTCCCCCATATTTTCTTTTAAAAGTTTCTGAATAAATTAATTATTTTGAGTGAATAGAGAATACCCCTTATAGGTGCAGGAATTTGTTCAGGATCATAATCTGTAAATTTAAGTGTAGATCATCAGTATGTTGGGGTTTAATGGTATCATACTTTATACCGTTGGAAAGATAATCGAGTCTACTTTCCAACGGTTCATACCATGCCCGCATCGGATACCTGTAACTTAAGCTATGACTGAAACATTGAAGGTTGGTCAAAACTGTCATGCTGCAGAATTCAGCACAACTGATAGGTTTTTGAATTTCTGGAGCAGTTTGGTTAATCAAAACCTATCATGTAATAGGTCATTGGAAAGGTAGTGGAGTCTAGTTTCTAATAAATCTTTCCTCGTTCTATTCCTATACGTAGAATGAAAGTTATTATAAAAACTCCGTTAGTTATCCGGAAAGATTGAGCCATAAAATTGTGTCAAACAAAAGGTTCATGACTGGTGGTCACTGCAACATCAAACTACTTATAGTATGTGTTATATTGTCTAAGAGATATATATATATATAGAGCTATACGAGTCCACCTCCCAGTAGTTTATTCACAATCCGGTTGGATGTAGGTGATAGAGGCTTGTCGAAACATCACGAGCAAATCGAGGGATTTTTAAAGTGATCCTTGTTGATATAGTAAAGGCTTTGCAAATCCTTAACATGTAGGAATTGAACTTCAAGTTCATTAATGCACAAAGCTAAATTGTGTCCCTTTTATAATTAAAATATAATTAGAAGAGAAATTTGGAGAACACGGAAATCTCCCCAATTAAACTCAAGCCCTCATTTCATTAGAATTTTTAGTATATAAAGTAGATGAGATTGTACTCCTAACGTCTACACCTGAAATTGTCTTGGGTAATATTCTAAGAAGTTTAAGAGATAGAAGAGCTGATAAAATCTCATGATCTTGTAACAAAAGATTTAATTATGTTATACCCGAAAGTTTGATATCAGCATAATATGAGTCATGAAAGATTTTACTAAAAGTTTTAATAGTAGTGTCTACTCCAGATAGCAGACTGTCCTTATCTGGCTCATAAAAATATAAGGTACCAATAAATTTCGTGTGCAATTTAGTGCCAAATGGAATGAGATCCGTACTTTACTATGCATATGATAATTTCTTAGAAATTCCGACGCTGGGTTAAAAGTGAAAGATTTGTTACTGTTTAGAAGGTTCACTTTCCTACCTTCAGTTTAAATAAGATGTTGTCTATATTCTCATTGCAAAGAAAGGTATAGACTGCTCAAGTCATTAACTTTTCTAAGTTCATCTGAAAGTGTTTAAAAGTTGTTTAACATAGAGGGTGATATGTTAGTAGATGCCCCTATAACATCGTCATAGTCAACTAAGAATTTTATGAGAATGATTTGTTTTGTATAATATATCTAATATGAACAGTTGGATAGAGCATGAATGGAAATAGATGCTATTACTTAAGTGCTGACCTATTGGAGCACTTATCATTGATAAGCATGTTAAGAATCTGAACTTGGGAATTGTGTGAATATGATTTTGTATGATATTATGTGTGTTAAATGTAGGAAGGGGCCAGCGGGAGCTGGTAGGTGTGAAAACGGGGTATGATATTGTGTGAAATGTAGGAAGGGGCC
Source organism: Agave tequilana (assembly GCA_038442645.1). Lineage (NCBI taxonomy): Eukaryota > Viridiplantae > Streptophyta > Magnoliopsida > Asparagales > Asparagaceae > Agave > Agave tequilana. The sequence continues at coordinate 36,887 of JAVJIF010014431.1, read as the reverse complement.
AGCGGGAGCTGGTAGGTGTGAAGACGGGGTATGATATTGTGTGAAATGTAGGAAGGGGCCAGCGGGAGCTGGTAGGTGTGAAGACGGGGTATGATAGTGTGTGTGTTAAATGTAGGAAGGGGCCAGCGGGAGCTGGTAGGTGTGAAGACGGGGTATGAGATGGGTCGTGTGTCATGAAATAAGATGTGTTTATTCAAATTGAACAGTATTCTATGCTTGTCCTTATGCATGACTGTGAAGCTCTGCTCTATTATAAGAGATAATGAAATATGATATGATGGGTGAAAGTGCAAGGGTTAATCCATGCAGTACTTGAATGGTGATATGATATACATGTATTTGAATCCTTACAAATGATTGAAAATGAATGGTTATGTGTGATACAAATGGGTATGTGTGTGTATGTGACACTGGAGGTATGAGGGTTGTGTCATCGTATATGACGTGAAACCATCAGAATACAAGTTTAGCTGATTGAAATGAATACCATATATTGGGTGAAAATGTGCATGTGAATTCGTGCTTTACTTGAAGGGTGAAGCGTTATTGCATTATGAGAAATATGATATGATTGTATGTTATATAATTATGACTTGTGAAGTAAGTGTTATCTAAATGCATAAACTAGGTTTATGGCATAACTCTTGTGGTTAATGTATGATAGCGTGAAACACAAGGTACGGGGGTAATACACACTATGTACACATAAGACGAGAGAGTTTGTTATGTAACTCTTAGACCTTATCACACATAAATATGAAAATCCAAGAAAGAAATTGGGGAATACGATCATAAGAGTCTGACTGTCCTCAGAAATGTTAGAGGCTGAGGCCTTAATTATTAAACTATCGGATGCCTTCGATTCTTGCCTTCTTTCTGTTCAGGTTTCTTTCGTTGCATAAATATTCATTTTCTCTCTTTGAGATATTATCATTTCTTGATTTATTTCCTGACTCACTCACTGAGCTGTCGAGCTCACCCTCCCACAGACTGTTATATTGCAGGTTGCTTGGAGACAGGGGTCAGGGCTATGCTGTGTAGGGTTCATCCTGAATCAATTCAACTCTTGTATCTTGGAACACTTGGGTTTGTGAATGATACTTGTGGGTCTTGGGATAGACTATCAATCTTGTATATACATATATTTGAGAACCTTGTAGTAGTTTCATTTCAAGTTGACATTTGAGATATTTTTATTGAGTTGTAACAATAAGAATTATATTATCAACATGATGCCCACGAGAAGTTGAAAGTTATAAATTCTGAGAGCCTATGGATGTATAGAAAGAAACTCTAGAGTTTATGTCATTTTGTTTCTCCATAAGTAGGCAATGTCAAGCCGAAATTGTTATTTAGAAGATACGGGTCGTTGTGAGCCAAAATATTATTATGACTGTATGGACAGTTGCTGACCTTGGCTTATATGTTTGGATTTGAGATAAGTAGGCTGGTGTTGGCCGAAATTATTGTGACGTAAAATGTATATTTGGGATATAACAATATTTACAAAGGAGATGCTGCCAAAATTTTCGAGAATATTGGAGATTAATTCGATGATCTGTTGATAAGTATAGATATTCGTGTCAATTGAGATTATTAAAATCTGGGACCGTAACAATGCATAAGCTTATATATGATACCAATTGAAACATAATCAATTGAAATATAATAGTCATTTAAGAAATCAAGCTTAGCATAACCAAAATTTGTGTTCAAGGATATAGAGATATAGTAAGCACAAATAAAGCATATAAATGTATGAAAAATTAAATACCAATCGAAATTGATACTATTTGAAGTGAAAGCATACATATATAAAAACATATATGAGTATACAAAAAAAAATGTCAATAGTGATACCAATTGAAAAGATCCAATGATACCAATTGAAAACATACTAAGATCAAGTGTATAACTCATATTACTTACCACCCATTTCATGCACATGTTTAAATAGATTTTCAATAAGAAGCATACAAGGCATGGTCGCCCAACCAACCGCCCTTGAATGGGTAGGGTTTTCAAAAATAGGTTTGAAAATATAGTATGTTTGAAAAGCTCTACCATAATGAAGAATAAGAACTAGTTTTAAGAAAAATTTGAAAACTAGTACGAAATCCTTCAAGCAAGGAATAAAATAAACTTATATTCCATAAAACATGAAAATCATTAAACCAATGTCACTCAAAATCTATATAGCACAAATTGTACTCATGAAAACAAAATCATGAGAAAACATCAACTAAAGTGAGTATACAAGTGTAATGTGAAACATATCACCATGAAAATATTCAATTAAGCTCAATTATGAAATTCCTTATTAAAACATGAAAATCATCAAAGTCAAATAGGCTTCAAGGTATATGTATATTTTGTCTAAACTAGAAGTATACATACATATCCCTAAACACAGTTGAGTCCATAATAAAGATTTGCATGAAAGGCAAAAAGACTCAAAAGGGTATACATGTATATCTTAAGTTTTGACAAAATAGGCATATACGTGAAAATCACCTAGAGGGGGGGGGTGAATAGGTGATAATGCTAATCAATGCCCAAATAAAGATTATGATGCAACAATCTCCCAAAACAAGAATAGAAGCCGGATTCCCTGTGAAGGGCTCTGAACTCCTTCCTCGTGATTCCTCTGGATATGAGTTGGAGGTGCACAATGCAATCTTGTTATATGGGACTTTGATTGACAAGATGAATGAAAACAAGTAAATATTGCAATGAAAATAGAAAGCAAGTAATAAGAGCAATGAAAGTAAAGCAAGAAGCAAGAGCAAGTAAACCAAACGCAAACACCGAGAATTTTTCCGTGGTTCGAGCACCCAGCTCTACGTCCCCGCCTTCCCCAGAAGGATTTCTAACCACTATAACTTCACAAAGATGTTACAAATACACCGGAGTACCCTACTCCACAATCTCAAGTACAAGTTCTCTCTTGGTGATCAAAAGACCACAAACTCTCTTTTGAAAATGTCTCTTCCCTTACAAAGATCCTTGTAGAATGATGAGAGGATTGAAGCTCTTGTGTGTAAGTGAAAAGAAAAGGAAATCAGAGAGTTTTGAAGAACACTTCAGAAAATGAGAGAAATATTCAGCACAAAAACCAAGAAACAAAGCTCTTTTGAATGCCTTAAACTTTTGAAACTTTTGCAAATTTTTCTAGTAATGAACCTCTCCCTAAACACCCCTATTTATAGTAGAGGGCTAGGGTTTAAAGATAAAACTCACTTAAGGCTAATTAGGAAGTATTAGGATCAGCAAATATCATTTAAACCCTTTTTAGAAAGAAAAAGACAAAAATAAAACAACTTGGAAAAATAGCCGTTACTGTTCAAACGACTCTTTTGGTCGACCGGTCGGTCGACCGGAGTTCAAATAATACGACCATTGCGGGCTTCTGGTCGACCGGTCGGTCGACTGGGCAGAAACAGAGAGCAACGCCATCTCAGTCGGCCAGCCGCCCGGTCGACCGAAGGACTTCGGTCGGCTGCCTGGTCGGCCGAAAAACATGCACACGGATACGCACCAAAAACTGCCAGAACCTCGGTCGACTGGGACGGTCGACCGTTCTGACCTGACAGAGTACGGTCGACCGATCGGTCGACCGGCTAAGGCCAAAAAGCAAAATTGAAACAGAATTGTGAAGGGGATTTGAAATCAAACAAAGTAGTTTTGAATAGAGATATATATAAAACATAGAAATGAGTTTGTAGGCAAAAGATTGTATACAAAAATATTTTGTACATATTATAGGAAATATTTTTGGAAATAAGATGTGCGCAAAAACGTGTGTGATAGAGCTTCAAACCTATTCACTATTCTTTAACAAAACTATAAAACTAGAAACAAATCTAATGAAATATCTAGAGCAATCTTGAAGTCTTGAGCCATGCAATGCCTTGCTAGAGCCTTCTCTTCTATGTTCCTTCCTTGACGTGCAAAAAGCCTTATTTGCTCCATGATCCTAGAAGTTCTTGCAATAGCTAAGCAATGGCCTCCAAATATGGTACTAACCTGAAACTTATCTTGAACAAACTAATTAGTACCAAATAGCTCTTATTTGTTTTGTTATCATCAAAACTCTAAACAAATGGAGAGTGTAACCTTTTGGGCCAACAATCTCCCCCTTTTTGATGATGACAAAACAAATAGGCTATAATAAAAATAAAAGAGAGGGTGTAAGCTCCCCCTCAAATTATGCCATGTTAAACAAAGAAAAACCATATGAGTTGCAAGCAAAAACCATGAGACTAAAAATCATAAACACCATGAGATATAAAACACTTGCAAAACACTTAAACTCAAATACAAGAATTCATGAAAACACATCAAAAACTAAAAACATATATAAACTCATTCTCCCCCTTTTTGTCATACATCAAAAAGGGTTAAGAAAATATTTTTATTCAATAACACAAACATTAAGTTCACCACAAATAAAAGAAAATCTAGCAAAATCAAGTGGTTTAGTGAAAATATCGGCAAGTTGCAAATCCGTAGAAACATAATCAATATCTATATCTCCTTTCTCAAAATAATCTCTAAGAAAGTGATATCTAATCTCAATGTGTTTGGTCTTACTATGTTGATTTGCATTCTTAGTCATATGTATAGTACTAGTATTATCACAAAATATTTTTATATGGTTATAATGCAAATCATAATCAAGAAGAGTATGTTTCATCCAAAGGACTTGTGCACAACAAGCCCCCGCGGTAACATACTCCGCCTCGGCGGTTGAGAGAGCCACGGAATTTTGTTTCCTAGAGGACCATGAAACAAGACAATTACCAAGAAATTGACATATCCCACTAGTACTCTTTCTATCTACTCTAAACTCGTCATTGGGAAATCTCTGGTTTTCGGATACCAAAGACCCATTCCAATTGTGCCCTTAATATAACGAATAATGCGTTTTACCGCAATAAAATGGGACTCTTTGGGACACGATTGAAATCTAGCACAAAGACACACACTAAACATTATGTCCGGCCTACTTGTCGTCAAATACAAAAGACTACCTATCATGCTTCTATACAATTTAATATCAACATTTTTACCTTGGTCATCCTTATCAAGCTTGGTTGTAGTTGCCATGGGAGTGTTGCAAACTTTAGAGCCTTCAAGTCCAAACTTCTTTACGAGTTCCTTTGCGTACTTGGCTTGACATATGAAATTCCCATCTTGCAATTACTTGATTTGGAATCCAAGAAAGAAATTCAATTCACCCATGGAAGACATTTCAAACTCACATTGCATAACCTTTTCAAACTCCTTGCATAAAAACTCATTAGAAGATCCAAAAATTATATCATCAATATAAATTTGCACAATTAAAATGTCATTATCAACATGCTTAGTAAAAAGAGTTGTGTCTACTTTGCCTTTAACAAAATCATTTGAAATGAGAAAACTAGAAAGCCTTTCATACCAAGCTCTTGGAGCTTATTTCAATCCATACAAAGCTTTATCAAGTTTAAAAACAAAATTAGGATGAACATGATCAACAAAACTGGGAGGTTGTTCAACATAAACTTCTTCATTTATAAAACCATTCAAAAATGCACTTTTCACATCCATTTGAAAAAGTTTAAAATTTTTAAAAGATGCAAAAGCTAGTGTCATCCGTATGGCTTCAAGGCGTGCTACTGCAAAGGTCTCCTCAAAGTCAATTCCCTCAACTTGAGTGTAACCTTGGGCCACTAACCTAGCTTTATTCCTAATGACATTACCGGACTCATCCATCTTGTTTCTAAAGATCCACTTAGTACCAATTATTGGTCTATCATGGGGCCTAGGAACAAGGTGCCAAACTTGGTTGCGCTCAAATTGATTGAGTTCCTCTTGCATGGCTAGCAACCAATATGAGTCCGCCTCGGCTTCGAGGATGCTTTTGGGTTCAAAATGAGAAATGAAAGCAAAGTTACCACATAAGTCATGGAGCTTGGAGCGAGTTGTTACCCCTTTAGAGACATCACCTAAGATGAGTTCCTTGGGGTGGTTTGTAGCGTATCTCCAATCTTTAGGAAGCGGTTTAGAGCTTTCCTCTTTATCCTCTTGAACATCACCAATTGGTTCTTGCTTTTCTTCTTGAGCGGGTGAGTCCTTCAAGGATAGTCTCTCCATGTCTTCACCTAATGGGTCAATCTCTACAACATTCTCAACAACCACATTAGATTCTTCAAATTTAACATGCATGGATTCTTCAATGGTAAGTGAAGATCTATTGAATACTCTATAAGCTTTGCTAGTAGTAGAATATCCAACAAAGATTGCTTCATAAACCTTAGCATCAAATTTACCCAAGTTATCTTCAGTATTCAAAACAAAACACTTGCATCCAAAAACTATAAAATATGCAACATTTGGTTTTCTAGAACGATACATTTCAAAAGATGTTTTGGAAGAATTCTTACATAAATAAATACGATTTGAAATATAACATGCGGTGTTTACAGCCTCGGCCCATAAATATTGAGGGAGGTCATATTCACTTATCATGGTCCTAGCCATCTCTTGAAGTGTTCTATTTTTTCTTTCTACAACTCCATTTTGTTGTGGAGTTCTAGGACATGACATTTCATGCTTGATTCCCTTTTCATCACAATAAGTCATGAAGAGTTGGTTAACAAACTCACCACCTCTATCACTCCTTATTTTCAAAATCAAAAAACCTTTTTCTTTTTCAACCCTTTTTCGAAAAACTTTGAAATGAGAAAAAGTTTGATCTTTGTGTTCCAAAAAGAAAACCCAAGTGAAACGGGAAAAATTATCAACTAAAACAAATGCGAATCTACTATCATTTAAACTCTTAGTTTTAGTTGGTCCAAAAAGATCCATATGAATTAATTCTAATGGCCTAGTTGACATGATATCCTTGATTTGTTTGAAGGAAGACTTGGTTTGTTTCCCAAGTTGCCACGCACCACAAATGCGGTCTTTCTCAAACTTCAAGTAAGGTATACCCTTCACCAATTCCTTAGAATTAATCCTAGAAAGATGGTCAAAAGATGCATGTCCTAATCTTCTATGCCAAAGCCAAGAATTTTCATCAAAAGCATTCAAGCATTTAGTAGAACAATCTAAATTAAGCATGTCAATGATATAAACATTATTGTCACGAAAACCGGTGAGAATACAATCATTGGTTTTAACATCAAAAATCTTGTAAGAAGAATCATCAAAAATAACTTTAAGTCCATGGTCACAAAGTTGACTAATACTAAGCAAGTTATGCTTCAAACCATCAACAAGAACTACATTTTCTATAATAGGAGATGCACCAATTTGAATGTTACCTATACCGATGATAGTGCCCTTGGAGTCATCCCCGAAGGTGACGGTGCCATCTTCCATGTACCTTGATAGGGTTGTAAAGTTATTGATGTCCCATGTCATGTGTCTTGAACAACCACTATCAAGGTACCACCGCTCCTTACGTCTTGGAGCCTTGGTGTGTACCTACATCAAATAATTTAGGACTTGATTTTGGTACCCACATTTTCTTGGGTCCTAAAGAGTTAGTGCCATAAACCCAAACAAGATTATTTGATCTATTTACTTGGTCATAACAAAACTTAGCCAAATGTCCATTCTTACCACAATAAGTACATCTATACACTCTACCATATTTAAAAGCATAGTGAGTGTGAGACTTGTGAGCATGTGTGGATTTAGCATGAGTGTTGTGTGAAGTGTGAGCATGAGGAATCTTAACATGAGAATTTTTAGCATGAGAAGTGTGCTTTTTAGAAAACATTTCTTCAAGTTTCTTAGTGTTAAAAGCACAATCCTTCAAAACCTTTTCAAAATCAACAATTCTAGTTTTTAAAGAAGAAATTTCTTTTTCATCAATCTTAGGAAATTTTGCTTTACAGGCAACTCTGTAAGCACTAAATTCATTTTGAGTAGAAATGAGTTGGAAGAAATTTCATCTTTTTCTCTAGAAACAATAGCAAGTTGATTTTTAAGAAAAGCAACTTCCTTTTCCAATTTAGAACATTCAATCTTTTTATTATCATAGGTTTCTGAGAGTTCAACAAAAGCATGTACAAGAACTTCTTTACTAAATTCATCTTCTTCATCAAGAGGTTGTGGGGTTACCTTTGGTGTGTTTGCCTGAACATCTCAAGTACGCCTACCTGGGCGGAAAGGACACCTTGCCAGTCATCATAGCATCACCTGACTGAGCAACAAGAGGACAGCTTAATGTCTATTCTGAAAAGACATAGGGAAGCCATTGGATGGACGATAAAGGACATTAAGGGAAAAAGTCCAGCCATAGTACAACACAGAATCTATTTAGTCGATGAAGCGACCCCTAGGAGGGACCCACAACGCAGGCTTAACCCTCTCATGCAAGAGGCAGTTAAGGCTGAAATTCTGAAACTATTAGATAATGGGATAATTTATCCCATTTCTGATAGTCAATGGGTTAGCCCTGTTCATGCGGTCCCAAGGAAGGCTGGCTTTACGGTAGTAGAAAATGAGGAAAAAGAGTTGGTACAAACAAGACTGCCTACCAAGGTTCGTGTTTGTATCGACTACAGGAAGTTGAATGCAGCTACCCGTAAAGATCACTTCCCGCTACCCTTCATCGACCAAATGCTTAAGCGTTTGGCTGGACATGAGTACTACTGCTTTCTAGATGGGTACTCGAGATACAATCAGATCCCTATTGCTGCAGAAGACCAGGAAAAGACGACGTTCACCTGCCCGTTCGGAACCTTTGCTTATCGGCGCATGCCTTTTGGATTGTGCAATGCTCCTGCAACATTCTAACGGTGCATGCTTAGTTTGTTCTCTGACATGGTGGAACGTTTTCATGAGATTTTCATGGATGACTTCTCCATCTACGGAGATTCATTTGATCAGTGTCTTCATCACTTAGAGTTAGTGCTACAAAGATGTATTGAGAAGAACCTAACTCTAAATTAGGAAAAATATCACTTTATGGTGAGACAGGGGATTGTCTTGGGCCATGAGATTTCGAGGAGAGGCATAGAAGTAGATAAGGCTAAGGTAGAAGTGATTGCTGCTTCCACCACCCAAAAGCATCAAAGATATTAGATCCTTTTTAGGGCATGCTGGGTTCTACCGACGGTTCATTAAGGACTTTAGCAAAATCGCGAGGTCCTTAACCAACCTGCTCGTTAAGGACGTGCCCTTTGATTTCAACGATGAATGTTTCAAGTCATGGGAGAAGCTTAAGCAAGAACTGATTTCTGCGCCTATCATTTCTGCCCCTAATTGGGCCCAGCCATTTGAAATCATGTGTGATGCATCTGATTTTGCTATTGGCGCTGTTCTAGGACAGCGCATCGATAATAGGCAGCACATGATCTACTATTCAAGTAGGACCTTCAATGACGCCCAACAGAACTATACAACGACTGAGAAGGAATTCTTGGTCGTTGTCTTTGCGTTAGAAAAGTTTCGGCCTTACTTGTTAGGTTCGAAGACGGTGATTTTTATGGATCACTCGGCTCTGAAATACCTCATGACCAAGAAGGAAGCAAAAGCCCGACTGATTCGGTGGATCCTTTTGCTTCAAGAATTTGACTTAGAAATCTGGGATAAAAGAGGTATAGAAAATGTGGTTGCTGATCATCTCTCACGAATTCCGAATGCACCTACCATCCATGCTCCGATCAACGAGGATTTCCCAGACGAGCACATCCTAGTCATTCTTAAGGAACCCTGGTATGCTGACATCGTTAATTACCTGGCCACGGGACAATTACCCGCTGACTGGACAAAGCAAGACCAATACCGCTTCTTTGCCCAAGTACGGTACTTCTTCTGGGAAGAACCGTATCTTTTTAAGTATTGTCCCGACCAAATAATTAGACGATGCATACCCGAGGAGGAACAGAGGAGTTTGCTCAGCTTTTGCCATGACCTTGCATGCGGAGGACACTTCGGTCCTGCAAGACTACAGAGAAGGTTCTACAAAGTAGGTTCTACTGGCCCACTTTGTTCAAAGACTCATATCATTTTTGCAAGTCATGCGCAAACTGTCAGAAGATCGGAAAAATTTCTAGAAGAGACATGATGCCCCTGAACCCGATCCTTGAAGTTGAAATTTTTGATGTTTGGGGTATCGATTTCATGGGGCCATTTCCCAACTCCTTCGGCAACCAATTCATTTTGGTTGCTGTAGATTATATCTCTAAGTGGGTAGAAGCTGTGCCAACCAAGACAAATGATAACAAAGTGGTTGTCAAATTTCTCAAAGAAAACATCTTCTCCCGGTTTGGCACACCTAGAGCGATAATTAGTGATAATGGATCGCATTTCTGCAACAGAGTTTTTGAAGCTCTGATGCAAAAATATTCCATCAATCACAAGTTATCGACCCCGTATCATCCCCAGACAAATGGGCAGGTCGAAGTCACCAACCGACAGATCAAGCTCATTATGGAAAAGACTGTCGGACAAAACTGAAAGGATTGGTCGGTTAAGCTCAATGATGCATTGTGGGCTTACCGCACCACATTTAAGACAGTTCTGGGGATGTCTCCTTATAGAATCGTGTTTGGCAAAGCCTGTCATCTGCCAGTAGAGTTAGAACATCAGACCCTCTGGGCCATTAAGCAACTCAACTTTGATCTAACCAAGGCCGGTGAACTTAGGAGACTGCAGATTTCTGAATTAGAGGAGATACGGAATGAAGCCTATGAGAATGCCCGAATCACCAAGAGCAGGACTAAACTTTTCCATGACCAAATCATACCCGGAAAAACTTTGCACTGGGAGATAGGGTTCTGCTGTACAATTCTAGGCTTCATATTTTCGCAGAGAAGCTGAAAACTCGTTGGTCAGGACCGTTCATTGTGCGCACTGTTTTCCCACACGGTGTTGTGCTTATTGCAGACCCTAAGAACAACACGGAATTCAAAGTCAATGGGCAAAGACTGAAGCCCTTTTTAACCACTGAGCCCATGACTCCGGATGATAGTGTGCTGACTCTTTTTGCCCCGTCATACACCTAAAAAAAAAAAACTTGTTTATATGCTTACCCCTTCTACATTTTTTTAGCCTATTCGCACTTGGCCGGCCTGAGTCCACGAAGACGGTGACTTCATTTCTTCCCCCTATTTATTGCATTCGCATTTTCATAAGCATTCATTGAGGACAATGCATTAGATAGGTGTGGGGGGGTGCTAACACTTTTCTTTCTTTTTATTCTTCTTCTTCTTTCCAAAAAAAAAAAAATCTCTAGATTGAAAAGAAATTTCATACTCTTTGTAAACATACCAAAAGATTGTAGGAATTACGGGAACCTTATTAAGGAATCTTTATTTTTGCCTAAGTAAGCAAGAAAGAATGGTTTGACTAAAAAGATAGGAGGGATAAGGAAAATAACTCATACCTTTTATTTAGCCTTAGTAGAATATGCATATTTCACACACACATGCTTGGGATTTAGAGACACAACTCTATAAAAAATAAGAAAAATAAAAAAAAGCTGGATAATTGTGCCTCAAGAAGCATGATTACTCATGCCAAAAAAATTTTTTTTTATATAAATCTTGATTTTGTGGCCTACTCCACTTGCATATTTGACCTGAAGGGTGTTTTTCCACCTGGTGCCCTAAGACCATCTGGTTTGGGAGTCATCGGTTTGATATGTGTTACATAAGTGAAGTAGAAAGCCTAATGGAACCAAGAATAATAAGTAAATATTAATAAAATTAAAAGATATTCAAAGTTGAGTTGAAAAATCCCAAGCACATCACACTTACACAGTATGCATATCTATCTAAAGCAAAATAAAAGAATGAGTTAGAAGTACAAGATCCTTTCTAAATTTAAAGGAAAACCATAGTTTCTTCTTTTATGAAGGCTAAAGTATAAGAGGGCTTATGAGGGTTAAACCTAATTCTTACATCATTCGGTCATTTTTACTTAGATGATTGAAAGTTCTTTTTCATTAAAAAAAAATTAAACAACTAACTTCTTTTCTTTACTTACTAGATTTTGTGGGTGCAATCCGCTGAAAATCCTCAGGAGACAACACTCCTCCTCTAGAGGAAACCTAGAGGTTTAACGGCTTGTTGCACATGCTCAGTGCAATCGCGTCACCTGCGAAAGTGGTGTAATAATGTTCTCATTTTTGTTTTGCTCGGGACGAGGAAAAAGATAAGTGTGGGGGTGTGATTAGTCTCTAAGTTTGCATAATTTTAATCACATTCTCATATTTATTTCATGTAAAATTTTACTAATAAAACCTTGCTTGCTTGATTCTAGGTCCATGGTGTGCAAATGAAGAAGAAGACCTAAATCACCATTTAATTGGTGATTAAAAGCCTACCAAGTAGCCATTGACTTTAGATTGAAGATTTTGTCAGACCAGGGCATCAAATCACAAATCCAGGAGGTCAGGTGGACAGAAGGCAGACTGGGCGAAGCACTGCCCAAAACTGGGAGCGTGCCGCCCAGCCAGGGCCGCGGAAACTCGGCCCAGGCCGCGTTTCCGCTGCACTTTTGGGCGCGCGCGCGCTTGTGTTTTGGGCCACGTGCTGTTCACGTGGCCCCCTTTGCCCTGGTGCCTATAAAAACCCCCCAGGGGTCTTCAGTTTGAGGAGATCCAGAGTTAGAGCAAGTTTTTGTAATCTTATTTTTAGTTTGTAGTAGTTGTTGTTCTTCTTCTTCTACTTTTAAGTTTTAGCCATTAGAGTGAAAGAGAGAGAGTGTGTAAAGGGTTGTATTTGAAGGGTGACAAGATAATACAAGTACTACTTCTCTTCCTTCTTTCCAATTTACTTGTCTTTGCCATTTACTTTTACTTATTTGTTGTAGTGTAACTTCTTTCTTCTTCACCTCTTTTCTTTTACTTTGTTTTAGTGTAACTTCCTCTCTTTAACTTTTCTTTTCTTTTGTTTTCTTGTAGTGTAACTCCCTCTCTCCACTTCTTTTCCTTTATTGTTTCTTTTACTTTTATGGCTAACTAACTTTTCATTAGCATGGCTAACTAACTACTAACCCACTAATTTCTAACACTTGATTGATAACTCAAATGAGTCAATAGTGTCAAACAAGCCTTTTGCAAACAGGAGCTATGGTATCTTAAGACGAGGGTTCTAACTCTAATTTACCTACAAGTATTTACTTTCTTATACTTTATGCTTAATGAGTTTTGATGATTTATGAGTTGTGTACTTTACTTGTTATTGTAAGTTAGAGACTTCTCCTTTTAACTTTGCCGATACCAATAGTGCACTCGAGTCTTCCTTTATTCTCGCCTTCTATCGGATCTTGTTAAGGGAATGTCCGAGTTTTTGCCGTGTAAAGCTAAGTTTTAGGATGAACTTTCACTCGATTTCCACGTGAATGGTTCTAATGCAAAAGGTTTGTGTTCCCCTATGATCTATCGTGAGGCTATCTTCCAAAAGTTAGAAATTAGTGGGAGCACTTAGTAGAAGTTAGCCATGCATTTTTACAACTAAGAAAAAATCACTTTTTACAAACCACCAAAACATTTTCCAACAATTCTTGAAACAACTTGTTTTCACTTTTCAATTCTTCATTTGTAAACAAAGAACATTCTCTTTTCTTGAACATAAAAGCCGCATCAAGCTTCCATCGCTCTCCCTCCTTGTGGATACGACCCGTATAGCCACTTCGCTACTACGGAAGAATCGCAAAAGCTGTAACATCAACCCACACTTTCTTCTCTTATTTTAGTACTTGCTTTTTGCCGATCAAATTTTGGCGCCGTTGCCAGGGAGGGAACGGCTTTATTGTTCACTACTAAAGATTGTTCTTTGTTTTTGTATGTAGGAGAAGTACCAAGGAGCTCACTATCACGGGAAGCGAAGGAGGTGGCCAAGGACATTGCGCGAGGAGTCATTTGCCCTCGAAAAAATTCGTGTAAAAGCGAGTTTTTCCGATTGAAGTACTAACAAACTCGTTTGCAGGGTTGCCGAAAGCCGCTAAAAAAAATTGCTTTCTAAATTTTTAGTTTTCTTGGATGCTTCACCTTATGCATGTGTAATAAATTCAACAAAAATCCACTTGTTGCTTAATTGAAATTTGGACTAGACCTTTGCATATAGGGCACGTGTCTATTTCAATTCATTTCAATTTCTATTGAAGAGTGCTGGAGATAAGGTACGTGTGCATTCATATAGATAAGGTATGTGTGCATTTAGGAAATAGCCTCAGAAAAATCAGAAATAGCTGAAGGAGACATCTCAATCAAATCCAGAAAACAGTTTTCAATAAACTAGCCGTTGGGGGCTGCTGGCGGCTGTCGGTCGACCGGCCCGGTCGACCGGTAGTCTATCTGGCAAACTAGCCGTTGGACTCGGTCGACCGGTCGGTCGACCGGAAGCTAAACAAAAAACAGATACTTGTTCTATCGGTCGACTGGCCTAGTCGACCGACAAAACCCGAGAGCAAGGGTCAGTCAGTCGGTCGACCGGTCCGGTCGACCGGCAGACGTGCACAAACGTGCACGCCAAAGCCACAAGGCCCGGTCGACCGGTGCGGTCGATCGATCAGGCCTGAAATAGATCCGTCGACCGCCCGGTCGACCGTTGGGCCTGAAACAGTTTTATTATGGGAAAAATTTTGAACTTTGAAGAATATTTAAAATATTTTTAAATGGCTAGATGATTAAGTAGCATGCTATAAGGGTTGGTATACATGATATAAACTAGATGTAAAAATATAAAATATTTAGAGACATGTATATCAACCAAGATATGCACCTAATCCAACTAACCAAAACAAAAACCGTATTTTGAAAAAATGAAAGAGTGTGTGTGTATTCTTGAGCCAACTTATCATAACATCATTCTTTAACAAACTAATTCTTACAAAGGTTCTAGGTGACTACAAGATCTTCAAATTAGAGCTTGCAATGTTGAATAGCTTGAATCCTTGAACCCGAATTTAGTCAACTTGAGTCAAAAATACCTTCCTTTAGGGAAGAACACATCTTGTATCCTTAGAACCCTGAAACACACTTAAACATTAAAATATGATTAGTATAAATAACTATATATGTTTTTGTTGGCCCAAGGTTACAATCACCCGATTTTTGAGTTTTGATGATTACAAAACATATATAGTTATTTGTACTAATCATATTTTAGTGTTTAAGTGTGTTTTAAGGTTCTAAGGATTCAAGATATGTTCTTCTCTAAAGGAAGGTATTTTTGACTCAAGTTGACTCAATTCGGGTTCAAGGATTCAAGCTATTCAACATTGCATATGGAGAAGCCCTAATTTGAAGATCTTGTAGTCACCTAGAACTATTGTAAGAATTAGTTTGTAAAAGAATGAGGTTATGATAAGTTGGCTCAAGAAAACACACACACACTTTCATTTTTTTTTCAAAATTCGGTTTTTGTTTTGGATAGTTGGATTAGGTACATGTCTTGGTTGATATACATATCTCTAAATATTTTATATTTTTACATCTTGTTTATATCATCTTTACCAACCCTTATAACATGCTACTTAATCATCTAGCCATTTAAAAATATTTTAAAAATTCTTCTAAGTTCAAAATTTTTCCTATAAAAATACTGTTTCAGGGCCAACGGTCGACTGGATCTATTTCAGGCCTGATCGGTCGACCGCACCGGTCGACCGGGCCTTGTGGCATTGGCGTGCACGTTTGTACACGTTTGCCGGTCGACCAACTGACTGACCCTTGCTCTCGGGTTTTGTCGGTCGACCGGGCCAGTCGACCGACAGAACAAACTTATGTTTTTTTTTAGCCTCCGGTCGACCGACCGGTCGACCGAGTCCAACGGCTAGTTTGCCAGATAGACTGCCGGTCGATCGGGCCGGTCGACCGACAGCCGCCAGCAGCCCCCAATGGCTAGTTTATTGAAAACTGTTTTTTGGATTTGATGTTGATATATCTTTCAGCTATTTCTGAATTTCTTGAGGCTATTTCCTGACCTATTAACCTAGTTTAAATGATGATTAGATCTCTTCTAATCCCTATAAATAGATGGCATTGGTCCCTTGTTAAATTCAAGAAAAATCCCATTGTTTTAAGTTTCCAATAGAAAGAAAAGTTTTCAAAGCTCTCACTTTCTAAAGTGCATTCTTAGTTTAAGTTTTTCAGTGGTTTTCAAGATCTTTTCTTACTTCTTTACAACTGAATTTTCTAACTTTACTTCTTGAGCCAAAAATCATTCCCATTCTATAAGGAGTTGTAAGAGAGAAGTTTGTGGTCTTTTTGATCACCTTGTTACTTGTATTTTCTTTGTGCTGAGATCCCTCTTGTGTAGAGGTTGGATTGGTGGGAGTTCGGTACTCCGGTCTTATGTAGACCTTTTGTAATTCCCTTTACGGATTTAATGGAAATCCTTCACGGTGGTGGAGGCGGGGACGTAGAGCGGTGGCTCGAATCTCGAAACAAATTCCTTGTGTTTGCGATTGGTTTCCTTATTATTTTTCATTGCTTTAAATTTTTATCTTGTGATACCTATTACTTGCACTTCATTATTTCACCCATTTCATTTACTTGCATTTTTCGGTCTTTACTCATCTCAAAAAGAAAGCAATTACGCGCCTCAACTCATAATCTAGAGGAATCAAAGAGGAGAAGTTCTAGAGCCCTTCACGGGAAATTCGACTTCAATTTTTTGTTTTGAGTGACCGGTTGCATCATACATACATACTTGTTTAAAAGATCATTTGATTAGCATTAATACCTATTCACCCCCCCTCTAGGTGTTTTTCAATTGGTATCAGAGCTTTGGTCTCTAGGATCTTGGCTTAACAACCTTAGAGAGATCCTATATTGCTAATCACTCTATTCATTTTTCATCCTCATACACTTAGTAAAGATGGCTGATGGAATTAAGACCCCACCCAAGTTTGATGGCCTTAACTTTCCCATATGGAAGGTTAAGATGACCGTATTTTTGCAATCCTTAGGGAGCCGGGTTGCAAAGGCGGTGACCAAACCTTTTAGTGCACCTCTTGGTGATGAGGACACTTGGTCCGATATTGCCACGAAAGAGTTCGACGCTAATGCTAGGGCACACTATGCCTTACTTCAAGCTCTTAATGACGATGATATTTCTAGAGTCATTCATTGCAAATCCGTACATGAGATTTGGACTCACTTACTTGTCACTCATGAGGGAACTTCACAGGTAAAGAGGGCAAAAAACGACCTTCTTCGTTCCCAATATGAAAATTTTTCTATGCAAGAGAATGAAACCATAGATGATATGGTTACTAAGTTTACAAAGATTACTAATGGACTTTCTTCTTTAGGTGACGGCATTGACAACGACCAAAAAGTGAGGAAGATCATCCATGCACTCCCTCCATCTTGGAAGTCAAAGGCACAACTTTGAAGGAGCTCAATGACAAGGAAGAAATAGAGCTTATCGGTCACATTGGGAATCTCAAAACTCATGAGATGGAAAGAAAAGCAAGAGAAGAGATGGCTCCTCCCAAGAAGAAAGCTATTGCCTTCAAGAGTTCTTCCACCTACTCCGACGAAGATGATGAAGAAGAGGATGATGAAGATCTCTCTCTTCTTGTAAAGAACATTCGGAGAATGTACAACAAGGCAAAGTTTCAAAATAAAAGGAGATGGCAAGGTAAAGAAGAGAAGAAAATCATTTGCTTTAATTGCCGGAAGCCGGGTCACATTGTTGCGGAATGTCTGAAAAACAAAGGCAAACCCTCCAACTCCAAGAAGCCATACAAAAAGAAAGCTTTAAAGGCCACTTGGGATTCAGAGAGTGAATCTGATGAGGAAGTCGACACCGCCAACATGTGCTTCATGCTAAGCACTCTAATCATGCCCACACTCCACACACTCATCATGCATTCATGTATGGTAAAGTTTTTTCATGCACATATTATGGTCGTAAAGGTCATTTGATTAAATTTTTCTATGATAGGATTAATGCATCGCATAATCATGTTTGGGTTGGAATACTAACATTCAAGGACCAAGAAAGTTTGGGTACAAAAGTCAACAAATTTGTTAAATGATGTAGGTACATTCCAAAGCCCAACGACGTAAGGAGTTGTGGTATCTTGATAGTGGTTGCTCAAGGCACATGACTTGGGATATCAACAACTTCGCAACCCTATCAAGATACCATGAAGGTGGCACCGTCACCTTCGGAGATGACGCCAAAGGAAAGATCATTGGTATTGGTAATGTTAAACTTGGTACATCTCATTTAATAGAAAATGTTGTTTTAGTTGATGGCCTCAAGCATAATCTCTTGAGTATTAGTCAACTTTGTGATAAAGGTTTAATGTTATTTTTGATGACCTAGCATGTAGTGTTATTGATGGACAATCCAATACATGTATATTTTCTGAATTTCGTGAAAACAATGTATACATGATTGACATGTCTAATATGCTATGCAATGCTACTTGTTTGAAAGCCCTCGATGATGACTATTTGTTGTGGCATAGAAGATTAGGCCACATTTCTTTTGACCATCTATCTAGATTAAACAACACGGAAATGGTGAAAGGTATTCCTTGCTTGAAATTTGAAAAGGACCGCATTTGCGATGCGAGCCAACTTGGGAAACAAATCAAGTCCTCTTTCAAGTCAATCAAGGATATCATGACATCACGACCTTTGGAGTTGATCCATATGGATCTGTCTGGTCCTATACAAACCAAAAGTCTAAGTGGGAATCGTTTTGCTTCCGTTTTAGTTGATGATTTCTCGCGTTTTACTTGGGTTTTCTTTTTAGAACACAAAAATCAAGCCTTTTCATATTTTCAAGCCTTTAAGAGAAGAGTTGAAAAGGAAAAAGATTCTTCTACTTTAAGAATAAGAAGTGATAGAGGTGGTGAATTTAATAACCAACCCTTTACCACTTTTTGTGAAGAATATGGAATTAAGCATGAACTATCTTGTCCTAGAACTCCATAACAAAATGGAGTCGTTGAGAGGAAAAATCGTACATTACAAGAGATGGCTAGGACAATGATAAATGAGTACGGTCTCCCTCATTATCTATGGGCCGAGGCCGTTAACACATCTTGCTACATATCAAATAGGGTTTTCTTATGCAAAAACACTTCTAAAACATCTTTTGAGATTTATTTTTCTAGAAAGCCAAATGTTTCATACTTTAAAGTTTTTGATTGTAAATGTTTTGTTTTGAATACTAAAGATAATTTAGGTAAATTGATACAAAGTCTTATGAAGCAATTTTTGTTGGTTACTCTAACACTAGTAAAGCTTATAGAGTTTTCAATAAGTCATCCTTGACTATTGAAGAATCTATACATGTAAAGTTTGAGGAATCTAATGTGTTTGTTGAGAATGTTATAGAAATAGATTCCCTAAATGAAGACATGGAGAAAATTTCTTTGAAGGACTCACCTAATCTTGAAGACATTCCAAAAGGTGATGAAGAAAATGAAGTTTAAGAAGTTGAAGTGGAGACTACTGAACCACTTCCAAAAGATTGGAGATTCAATCCACATCATCCCAAGGACCTTATTATAGGTGAAGTATCAAAAGGGGTAACTACTCGTTCTAAACTTCATGATCTTTGTGGACACTATGCATTTATTTCTCATTTTGAACCAAGGAATATCCTCGAAGCCGAGGGTGACTCATATTGGTTGCTTGCCATGCAAGAGGAGCTCAATCAATTCGAGCGCAACCAAGTTTGGCATCCTATTCCTAGGCCCCACGATAGACCAACAATTGGTACTAAGTGGATCTTTAAGAACACGTTGGATGAGTCGGGAAATGTTCTTTGGAATAAAGCTAGGTTAGTGGCCCAAGGTTACACTCAAGTCGAAGGTATCGATTTTGATGAAACTTTTGCACCCGTCGCACGGCTTGAAGCCATATGGATGACACTTGCATTTGCTTCATATAAATATTTTAAACTTTTTCAAATGGATGTAAAAAGTGCTTTCTTAAATGGCTTTATTGAAGAGGAGGTGTATGTTGAACAACCCCCGGGTTTGTTGATCCCACACATCCGGATTTTGTTTTCAAACTAGACAAAGCTCTTTATGGTTTAAAACAAGCCCCTAGGGCTTGGTATGAAAGACTTTCTTCATTTCTTATTTCTTATGGTTTTAATAAAGGAAAAATAGATACTACTTTGTTTACCAAACATGTTGATAATGATATACTTATAGTTCAAATATATGTTGATAATATCATATTTGGTTCTACTAATGAAAATCCTTGCAAAGCTTTGAATCATGCATGAAGGAGGAATTTGAGATGTCTATGATAGGCGAGCTTAACTACTTCCTTGGTCTCCAAATCAAGCAAAGGAAGGATGGGATTTTCATCAATCAAGCCAAATACACGAAGGAACTTATCAAGAGATTTGGGCTTGAAGGGGCTAAGACAAGCAAAACTCCCATGGCTACCACCGCAAAGCTTGACAAGGATGAATAAGGTACAAATGTAGACATTAAATTTTATCGTAGCATGATTGGTAGTTTGTTGTATTTAACGCCTAGTAGGCCGGACATTATGTTTTGTGTATGTCTTTGTGCTCGATTTCAATCGTGTCCAAAGAGTCTCATTTGATTGCGGTAAAACGCATTATTAGATACCTTAAGGGCACAATTGAAATGGGTTTGTGGTATCCGAAGACCGGACAATTTTTCATGACGAGTTTTTCGAATGCCGACTGTGCGGGTTGTAGAGTGGATAGGAAGAGTACAAGTGGAACATGTCAATTTCTCGGTAATTGTCTTGTCTCATGGTCTTCCAAGAAACAAAATTCGGTAGCCCTCTCAACCGCCGAGGCGGAGTATGTTGCGGGGGGGCTTATTGTGCACAAGTCCTTTGGATGAAACATACTCTCCTTGACTATGATTTGCATTTTGACCATATTAAAATATTTTATGATAATACTAGTACTATTCAAATGACTAAAAATGCAATTCAACATAGTAAGACTAAGCACATTAATATTCGGTATCACTTTTTTAGAGATCATTATGAGAATGGTGATATTGACATTGATTATGTTTCTACCGATTTTCAACTTGCCGATATTTTTGTTGGCCCAAAGGCCTTCCACTCTAGTTTTGATGATGATTAACTCATGTAGTTATGTTTACTAATAATCTTGTGTTGTTTAAGTTTCAGATCATTAACCAAGATATTAGTTGGTGATTAGCTTCAACAAGGAGTTTAGAAGCTTTTCATGAAAATTCCAGGGCTTAAGCTTCAAGATCACACATTGCCTAGCCCATGGATGGAGTTTGGAGCAAGTCTACTTGAAGATGAAGATCATCAAGAAGACTTAGGTATCCCTAGTTTAGATAGTGTGTTTAGATCCATTTGTAAAGCTTAGTATAGTTGATATGCTCAAGTGCACTAACACACAAGATTTATGTTTTGGATTTGGTTTTCATGAATAGTAGATCAAAACAAGTTTACTTTATTTCTATGTATATTAGATATGTTCTAGATATACATACATGCTTTAACTTGCTAGACAAACTTATTTTGACTATCCTATTCATGTATTGAAAAATCAAGTTTGATAAAAATACAAGTTTTATTTTTGATAAAATTTGCAAGACTCAAAAATGAATTGATATGATTGATATATGTCTTGAAATTTTTATCACAAGTTTGTGTTTTAATATAAAATGTTAAAACAAGTTTTGTGGATTTTTAGAAGACTTAAAAGATTTTTCAAAATATTTTAAACTGTTTTTCTTTCCCAGATTTCTGTTCCAGGCTTCAATCAGTCGACTAAGTCAACTGACCTAGTCGACTTGGCTGAAGTCGGTCGACGGGACGGTCGACCGACGTGCACAAATCTGTGCACGTTTGGAGACACTGGGACGGTCGACCGTCCGGGTCGACCGGGTTGAGAGCAGTGCTCTCTGTTTGTTTGGGTCGACCAGCCGGTCGACCGTGGTTGCCCAACGGTCACATTTCTGACCGTTGGCGGTCGACCGGGACGGTCGACTGTCAGCCTGTCAGGCTGCCCCATCAGCCTAACGGCTAGTTTTCTGATGGGCCTATAAAAACCCATCTCTTTGGGTTTTTGGCCAAGGTTTTTAGAGATAAAATTTTCAGACTTTCTCTACTGTTTTAAAGAGTTTTAAAAAGAGTTTTGTGCAAAAAGATTCATCTTTGTATTGTTTTGGGTTTTGGAAAATCAAAGAAAACTAGGTTTTGGGATTTTGATTTGATCTTTCATTTTCTATCTTTTACAAGAGACTTCCCAATTAGTTTTTCTTTGTTGCTTGTTTCCAAAAACACCTAGTTTTCACACTTGAGCTATCTTCTATCCTAATCTATTAGGATCATTTGTTTTGTGGAAAAGAGAAAAGAAAAGAGAGATTGTTTGTGGTCTTTGGAACCACTTGTTGTAAACACCCTTATTCTTGTTGTATCCCTCTTCGGTAGAGGTGATCGGGTGATTGGTTTGCTCCCTCTAGTGAGAGGTGGAGTTTGGTTGTAAACCCTCTTCGGTAGAGGTGTTGGTTGTTGTATTGGCTACGGGCCTACCCTTCGGTTGTGAGGTGGTTGTTTGAGAGAGGAGTTTGGTACTCCTAGAGTTGTAACAAATCCTCTTCAGTAGAGGTTCCCTCGGTGGGAGATAGTGGATTGGAAATCCTACACGGTGGTGTAGGCGGGGATGTAGAGCAAGGTGCTCGAACCTCGAAACATCTTGGCCTTTGCGTTTGATCCATTGTCTCTCTAACTCTCTCTCATTTAATTGTGCAAAGCATCATTCATATCATACATATCATATTTGCTTGTGTATTGCCTTGCATCTTTCATATTGCTCATCCTTATATGCTTGGCTTGATTGTGTGTGCCTCACTTGTACCTAATCAACAAGAGCTTCACATAGCACCTCAACCCATTCAAGGGGAATCAAGAGGAGTTAGTCCAGAGCCCTTCACGGGGAATTCGGCTACACTTGTTGATTGTATTAAGTGTGTTGCAAGATTTGTTCTAAGCTTCCGCATTTAGCGCACATAGTTTTGCATTTAGTTCTAGATTAGCACTTACACCTATTCACCCCCCTCTAGGTGTTTTTCAATTAGTATCAGAGCTAGTGCTCCTGATATTAGGCTTAACATCCTAGGAGTGAGATCCATTTGGTTGCTAATCTATTGTTTGCATTTGCTTGTTTGCACTCTCATATAGTTTACCATGGACTTCATGACCCCACCTAGCTTTGACCCTTCCAACATTGTTGTTTGGAAGTATAGGATGTCCATATACCTAAAGACCCTAGGTTTGCATGTCTTTCTTGCGGCCACCAAGAAATGCTATCTTGGAGATCGCAATCATATAGGGGCCAATGCACAAGCCCTTGAGGCCATTAGAAGCACATTATCTAAAGATTATCTTATGTGTGTTTCTAACTTTGATTCCGCCTTTGCAGTGTGGAACAAATTGACAACAACCACCACCTCCGAGCTTCAAATATAAATCCAAGAGGAGGAATCTAGTGGAGAATCCGATTCTCAATGCTTAATGGTCCAAGAGAATGACTCCCTTGAGGTACACTCGGAAACCCACTTAGATAGTGATGATTGTGCTAGTTCTTCAAATGATTATGTTGATCCCCATGCTTTGAATGAAGAACTATCCCTTAGTTTGTGAAAAATTAATAGAAAACTATAAAGTTTTGAAAAAGAAAAGTCTAGGCATTAACAATGAAAATAAAAATTGATTGATAGACTTGACATTGTTTTGCAAGAGAAAGATGAGATCTCTAATGAAATGGATTCATTGAAATCTCAACTTGAACTTGCACTTAAAGAAAATGAATTTTTAAAATCTAAAAATGATTGCCATGCTATTTGAAGAAAAATGAAAATTTGTCTTCAAAAATTGATTTTGTTTTAAAAGAGAATGTTGCTTTGAAAAACAAAATTATTTCTATTTCAAATGATTTAAATGTTTGTTTAAAGAAAAATGATGTTTTGAAGAATAAGATGGATGCACATGTTTGTCATGCTAGTGTAGCTTCTTCATCTAGTCTACCCAATGCATGTACCTCTTCTTCTAAGATTAATGATGATATTTGTATGTTAAAGAAGAGAGTAGATTGTTTGGGCTCCACTATGAGCCAATGTGCCATGAATCATACTCGCTTGGAATCCTTGTTCGAAAGAAACAAGTTCCATCCTTTATGCATGCACACCCTCCACAGCATACACATGCTCCACACAGACACACCCATCACAAGTATGCTCATGTGTACACTTGTACACATTGTGGACGTATGGGCCACCTTACTAAATTTGTTATGATAGATTACATACTCCTAATTTAGCAAAGAAATTTGTTTGGGTTAGAGAAGGTACTAACCCCCATGGACCCAAAAGAGTATGGGTACCAAAGACCACCCTAAAGTTTTTGATGTAGGTGTGGGCTCTCACATGACGTGAGAGTGATAGCACCTTGGAGTGGATGCGTTCCGTACTTAAAGGAAATCAATTGGATGCATCACTTTCAAGGGAAGATTTGGTGGAGAGGACCATGTTTTGGAGACAAGGAGAGTTGCCTTCTAGGTTTTGGTAACGAATCCTAACTCCTTATATTGTTTACATGCTTTCAATATTCATGTTTTATAGCATTTTTATTATCTATGGATTAGTATGTAAATATCATGTTTATTAGATCCTTGACATACATGTATAGTATTTAAGACACACATGCTTATATGAACCCATACTTAGTGTTCTCATTTTTGTTTAAGCTATAATGTACATCATGAATCTAATACATGTGAATTTACATAGTAATCATGTTTTAGTTTTATCATGATGATTTTTATATTTGTTTTTGATGCTTCATGTTAAGATTACTTGTTTAGATGTTAGTTCTCATTAAGACTAGGACTTATACTTGTACATATAGTGGGCCACAAATAAATCTATATATGTTGGGCTTGATTGCTTATTTGAACCATTAGATGTGCTAGTATAGTCTAGTTTTGATGATTCATACATTTCAAACTTGTATTCCATTTTTGGATTTGTCTTATGAGTTTTCACTTCATGTATATGTTTGTATTGCCAAACTTTAAGATATACATGTATACCCTTGAGTCATTTGCCTTTCATGCAAATCTATATATATGGACTCAATTGTGTTTAGGGATATGTATGTATACTTATTGTGTTGACAATTCATACATATACCTTGAAATGAAATGTGTTTGGTGAAGATTTAGTTTTTCTTGATTTTGTGTTTAATTGTTTAACTTCATGTATATGTCTATCTTGTCCAAACTATTAGATATACATGTTTATCCTTTTAAGGCACGTGACTTAATGCATATATTTTGTGGACTCGTTGTGTTTTGGATATGTATGTATACCTTAGTTGTATTAGACATACATATGCCTTGAAGATTAAATAGTTTAGATGATTTTTCATGTTTTCATGTTTAAGGAATAATTGAGCTTAATTGAAAATTTCATAATGCCATGTCACACATTACTAGTACACTCATCACTTTTAAAATATTTCTCATGAGTATGTTTTTCATGAGCATGTATGGACTTTATTGAATATTGAGTGTTTTTAAGTACTATGTGATTTACATGTGTTTTATGAAAATTATTTTAGTTTATTCCTTGCTTGAAGGATTTCGTACTAGTTAACAAAATTTTTCATTTTTAACTAGTTCGTTTTCTTCGTTGTGTTATGAGGTATACACATGCTATTTATTGTTATGTCAATTGGTATCATTGAACTTTTTCAATTGGTATCAATTTGATTCTTTTGTATACTCATATGTTTATTGTGTATGTATATTTTCAATTGGTATCATCTATTGGTGATTGGTACTCATTCTATTTCATACACATATACTTGTTTTATTTGTGCCTACTATATTCCTATATCTTAGAGCACAAATAGTTGTTTATGCTAGAGCTTGAATTTCTACTTCATTTCAATTGATTTAGTTTTCAACTGGTATCTTATTTCAAGCCTACGCATAGTTTTTGTTGGTATTTCATAAAGGGGGAGAAAATTCGATTTTCATATTTCAATTGATATTTGTATTTTCACTTCCTTACTTTATGATAGAAAATGATCATTTCTTTGATATCAAGATGTCTTGTGTTTTAAATTGGTATCAAAAAAATTTAGTTTAAAGTAAAATACAAAAGTTTTGATTTGTATTGACTATATGCAAGGAGAGCTTAACATCTCTTCTACATATAGATTCATGTTGAGTGTATTGTGTATTGAAGAGCTTAACATCTCTTTTTTATGTGATACACGTGTGTAGGGGGAGCTTCACATCTCCTCTTATTCATTACATAATGTGTGTTATGTGAATTAGGGCTTAACATCCCTCTTTCATGTAATGCATATGTGTAGGGAAGCTAACTTAGCGTCTTCCTCTTCATGAATGTATATAGCATATAACATTTATTAATCTTTGTTTATTTTCAATTGGTATCAAGATGCTTCATTGACATATTTTCTATTGATATCCTAATTGATAGTCACCCCTTATTGACTTTGTTTTTGTTTTAGACAAAAAGGGGGAGAACATTATTTTTATTTTTTGATTGACAAAAAAGGGGGAGAAAGATTTTTTACCCCTCATTTTATTTATTGTTTTGGTGTTTACCCCTTTGTTGATGATTGACAAAAAGGGGGAGAAAGATTTGGTTGAGTTTGATATATGCATAGTTATGTTTTTGCATATATTAAGTTTAATATAGCCTATTGTTAATTGGTTTAATTGGTATCTAGAACATGTTAGTTTTAATGTTAATTTTTGTGTTAATTGGTATCTAGAGCATGTTTTGTGTTGAATATCTCATTTGGTATCTAGAGTATCTTGTTTATGCATAGTCATTCATGCATATTTATGTTTATTGTTTTATGCATGAGTTAAGGGGGAGCTTCTTTGAAGCTTAACTTTAATCCATGCATATATAACTCCATGAGTTTTGTCATCATCAAAAAGGGGGAGATTGTTGGCCCAAAGGCCTTCCACTCTAGTTTTGATGATGATTAACTCATGTAGTTATGTTTACTAATAATCTTGTGTTGTTTAAGTTTCAGATCATTAACCAAGATATTAGTTGGTGATTAGCTTCAACAAGGAGTTTAGAAGCTTTTCATGAAAATTCCAGGGCTTAAGCTTCAAGATCACACATTGCCTAGCCCATGGATGGAGTTTTGGAGCAAGTCTACTTGAAGATGAAGATCATCAAGAAGACTTAGGTATCCCTAATTTAGATAGTGTGTTTAGATCCATTTGTAAAGCTTAGTATAGTTGATATGCTCAAGTGCACTAACACACAAGATTTATGTTTTGGATTTAGTTTTCATGAATAGTAGATCAAAACAAGTTTACTTTATTTCTATGTATATTAGATATGTTCTAGATATACATACATGCTTTAACTTGCTAGACAAATTTATTTGACTATCCTATTCATGTATTGAAAAATCAAGTTTGATAAAAATACAAGTTTTGTTTTTGATAAAATTTGCAAGACTCAAAAATGAATTGATATGATTGATATATGTCTTGAAATTTTTATCACAAGTTTGTGTTTTAATATAAAATGTTAAAACAAGTTTTGTGAATTTTAGAAGACTTAAAAGATTTTTCAAAATATTTTTAAACTGTTTTTCTTTCCCAGATTTCTGTTCCAGGCTTCAATCAGTCGACTAAGTCAACTGACCTAGTCGACTTGGCTGAAGTCGGTCGACCGGGACGGTCGACCGACGTGCACAAATCTGTGCACGTTTGGAGACACTGGGACGGTCGACCGTCCGGGTCGACCGGGTTGAGAGCAGTGCTCTCTGTTTGTTTGGGTCGACCGGCCGGTCGACCGTGGTTGCCCAACGGTCACATTTCTGACCGTTGGCGGTCGACCGGGACGGTCGACCGTCAGCCTGTCAGGCGCCCCATCAGCCTAACGGCTAGTTTTCTGATGGGCCTATAAAAACCCCATCTCTTTGGGTTTTTGGCCAAGGTTTTTAGAGATAAAATTTTCAGACTTTCTCTACTGTTTTAAAAGAGTTTTAAAAAGAGTTTTGTGCCAAAAAAGATTCATCTTTGTATTGTTTTGGGTTTTTGGAAAATCAAAGAAAACTAGGTTTGGGATTTTGATGATCTTTCATTTTCTATCTTTTACAAGAGACTTCCCAATTAGTTTTTCTTTGTTGCTTGTTTCAAAAAACACCTAGTTTTCCACACTTGAGCTATCTTCTATCCTAATCTATTAGGATCATTTTGTTTTTGGAAAAGAGAAAAGAAAAGAGAGATTGTTTGTGGTCTTTGGAACCACTTGTTGTAAACACCCTTATTCTTGTTGTATCCCTCTTCGGTAGAGGTGATCGGGTGATTGGTTTGCTCCCTCTAGTGAGAGGTGGAGTTTAGTTGTAAACCCTCTTCGGTAGAGGTGTTGGTTGTTGTATTGGCTACGGGCCTACCCCTCGGTTGTGAGGTGGTTGTTTGAGAGAGGAGTTTGGTACTCCTAGAGTTGTAACAAATCCTCTTCGGTAGAGGTTCCCTCGGTGGGAGATAGTGGATTGGAAATCCTACACGGTGGTGTAGGCGGGGATGTAGAGCAAGGTGCTCGAACCTCGAAGCATATCTTGGCCTTTGCGTTTGATCCATTGTCTCTCTAACTCTCTCTCATTTAATTGTGCAAAGTACCATTCATATCATACATATCATATTTGCTTGTGTATTGCCTTGCATCTTTCATATTGCTCATCCTTATATGCTTAGCTTGATTGTGTGTGCCTCACTTGTACCTAATCAACAAGAGCTTCACATAGCACCTCAACCCATTCAAGGGGAATCAAGAGGAGTTAGTCCAGAGCCCTTCACGGGGAATTCGGCTACACTTGTTGATTGTATTAAGTGTGTTGCAAGATTTGTTCTAAGCTTCCGCATTTAGCGCACATAGTTTTGCATTTAGTTCTAGATTAGCACTTACACCTATTCACCCCCCCTCTAGGTGTTTTTCAATTTTTACAAAACCACTAGACTATACTAGATTTTCTTTTATTTGTAGAGAATTGAATGTTTGTGTTATGGAATCTTAAAGATTTTTTATATAAAAAAAAATGTTTACCCTTTTTGATGTATGACAAAAAGGGGGAGAAAAAGTTAGTTTATTATTTGAGTTTTGAGTTTTTGGGTTTTGAGTTTTTGAGTTTTGAGTTTTGAGGTTTGAGTTATGTGCTTTATGTTTTGAGTTATTATTTGTTGAGCTATATGTTTTGAACTCTTATGTCCTTGTTATGCCAAGTTCTTGTTTTTACTATTTATTCATGTATATAGCCATTCATATATATAGCATGTTTTGAGGGGGCTTCCAAGCTCTTTTCCATATTTTTCATTTTTTTGTTAAATAACTCATATGTTTTGTCATCATCAAAAAGGGGGAGATTGTTGGCCCCAAGGTTACAATCACCCGATTTTTGAGTTTTGATGATTACAAAACATATATAGTTATTTGTACTAATCATATTTAGTGTTTAAGTGTGTTCCAGGGTTCTAAGGATTCAAGATATGTTCTTCCCTAAAGGAAGGTATTTTTGACTCAAGTTGACTCAATTCGGGTTCAAAGATTCAAGCTATTCAACATTGCATATGGAGAAGCCCTAATTTGAAGATCTTGTAGTCACCTAGAACTTTTGTAAGAATTAGTTTGTTAAAGAATGAGGTTATGATAAGTTGGCTCAAGAAAAACACACACACTTTCATTTTTTTAAAATATGATTTTTGTTTTGGATAGTTGGATTAGGTACATGTCTTGGTTGATATACATGTCTCTAAATATTTTATATTTTACACCTTGTTTATATCATGTATACCAACCCTTATAGCATGCTATTTAATCATCTAGCCATTTAAAAATATTTTAAAAATTCTTCTAAGTTCAAAATTTTCCCATAAAAATACTGTTTCAGGCCAACGGTCGACCGGGCGGTCGACCGGATCTATTTCAGGCCTGATCGGTCGACCGCACCGGTCGACCGGGCCTTGTGGCATTAGCGTGCACGTTTGTGCACGTTGCCGGTTGACCAGACCGGTCGACCGACTGACTGACCCTTGCTCTTGGGTTTTGTCCGTCGTCGGGCCAGTCGACCAACAGAACAAACTTATGTTTTTTATTTAGCCTCCGGTCGACCGACCGGTCGACCGAGTCCAACGGCTAGTTTGCCAGATAGACTGCCGGTCGACTGGGCCGGTCGACCGACAGCCGCCAGCAGCCCCCAACGGCTAGTTTATTGAAAACTGTTTTTGGATTTGATGTTGATATATCTTTCAGCTATTTCTGAATTTCTTGAGGCTATTTCCAGACCTATTAACCTAGTTTAAATAATGATTAGATCTCTTCTAATCCCTATAAATAGATGGCATTGGTCCCCTGTTAAATTCAAGAAAAATCCCCATTGTTTTAAGTTTCCAATAGAACGAAAAGTTTTCAAAGCTCTCACTTTCTAAAGTGCATTCTTGGTTTAAGTTTTTTAGTGGTTTTCAAGTTCTTTTCTTACTTCTTTACAACTAAATTCTCTCACTTCACTTCTTGAGCCAAAAATCATTCCCATTCTATAAGGAGTTGTAAGAGAGAAGTTTGTGATCTTTTTGATCACCTTGTTACTTGTATTTTCTTTGTGTTGAGATCCCTCTTGTGTAGAGGTTGGATTGGTAGGAGTTCGGTACTCCGGTCTTGTGTAGACCTCTTGTAATTCCCTTTGCGGATTTAGTGGAAATCCTTCACGGTGGTGGAGGCGGGGACGTAGAGCGGTGGCTCGATCCTCGAAACAAATTTCTTGTGTTTGCGATTGGTTTCCTTATTGTTTTTCATTACTTTACATTTTTATCTTGTGATACCTATTGCTTGCACTTCATTATTTTTCCCATTTCATTTACTTGCATTTTTCGGTCTTTACTCATCTCAAAAAGAAAGCAATTACGCGCCTCAACTCATAATCTAGAGGAATCAAAGAGGAGAAGTTTTAGAGCCCTTCACGGGGAATTCGGCTTCAATTTCTTATTTTGAGTGACCGGTTGCATCATACATACATACTTGTTTAAAAAGATCATTAGATTAGCATTAACACCTATTCACCCCCCTCTAGGTGTTTTTCAGTTTTGTAATCATCAAAACTCAAAAACTAGGTGATTGTAACCTTGGGCCAACAATCCATACACACCAAGCTTTAAAGTGTTTAAAATATCTTGTTTTGTATTTGGAGAAGTTTTGAAAAAATCATTTTTCAATTTGGAGATTGTTTATGAAAAATACAGATTTTTGTTTAAGCAAAATTTCTATTTAAAAAAATAGTTCAAAATGTTTATAATATATGTTGATTTTTAATTAAACATGTTTGTACATCAAAGTATTTCAATGAACCTATTTTTGTAAATTTTATATGAATTTATGGGAATTTATAAGGATTTATTTGTCCAAGTTCTCAATCCCAAAAGATTACTGACCAGGCTGTCTGGCGGTCGACCGGCTGGTCGACCGAGCCAGAAGTCGGATGACCAGGTGGTCGACCGATGTGCACAAAACGTGCACGGTTAACTGGCTAGTGGGCCGGTCGACCGGGCGATTGATTGTCCAGAGAGCTTTTCTCTTGGATCTAGCCCGGTCGACTGGCCAGAGAGCTCTGCTCTCTGGATCTAGCCCAGGTCGACCGTTGGTCGGTCGACCGGCCAATCGACCGGCAGCAGCATCAGCTGCTGAGTTGGCCTGCAACGACTAGTTTTTGAGAGCCTATAAAATGGGTTCCCTTGGGCTGTTTTCTAAAAGATTTGAGGAGAGTTTTTGTGCTAGTTTTTCCTACCTCTCTAAGTATTTATCTCCACTTGTTTTAGAGCAAATTTTCCATATAAAAAGGAGAGTTTCTCAAGAGTGTTTTCAAATTTAATTTCTTGAGTTTTTCACAAGAAATCTATCCTAGTTTTTCCCACACATACTTGAGCTTTCCATTGCCATATCTATCCTATAGGAGGTTTTTTGTGCGAGTTATCCTTGTGATCAAAAGAAGAGATCACAAGTTTACATCCTTGTATTGTGAAGTGTTGCAGAGTTGGTGGCCTCGGTGAGGAGTGTTTGTGGTGATCAAGTGAAGTGAGCACCAAGTATTCCGACGTGTGGTTGGAGTAGTTGTAAGAAGTGCGGCCTCGGCAAGCTAGTGTGCTTGCGTGTGTTGTTGCGGGAACAAGAAAGGACTAGTGAGTCCAAGAGTTATAGTGTGAACTCCTTGTAGGTGTTGCGGCACCGAGTGATCGGTGGGATCATTTATAGTGAAAATCCTTCATAGTGTTGAAGGCGGGGACGTAGAGCAAGGGTGCTCGAGCCTCGAAACAAATCTCCCGTGTTTGCGATTGCTCTCTCTATCTCTCACTTGTGTTTATATCTTTCATGCTTACATTGCTTTTATCTTTTTATGCTTGATATATCTTGTGCCTTATTAATATATGCTTGGGATTGTTTGTTCACATTGTTTGCTCACACTTGTATTCAACTAAGAGAGCCATAGTGGCACCTCAACTCTTAATCTAGAGAAATCTTAAGGAGATAGTCCAGAGCCCTTCACCGAGAATTCGGCTACACTTTTGTGTTATACTTGGTGTGTTTTGCATAGTAGTTTTAGTTTGCTTAAATAGTTTTAATTTCGCATTATTCATTATTAGATTAGCTAGTTACCTATTCACCTCCCTCTAGGTGACCTGCAAGTGGTATCAAAGCTTGGTGCTCTTGATTTGGGTCTAACAATCTTGAGTTAAAGATCCTCATTTTAGCTAATCACAATATTTGTTTAACACACACATGAATTTCATGACACCTCCCATGTTTGATATTCTCAACATCAAATTTGAAAAGTTAAGATGTCAATGTACCTCAAAACCCTAGGTATTCATGTTTATTTTGCCACTATTAAAGATTCATATTGTTTAAATGGCAAAAACTTTGAGGCTAATGCAAAAGCCATCCATACTTTAAAATCTACCGTAAATGATGAATATTTATATAGGGTTGCTAACTTTGATTCGGCTTTTGTAGTATAGAACACTCTACTCTCCCTTGGTGAACAAAAGTAATACTTGTTGGCCCAAAAGCCCTTCACTCTAGTTTTGATGATGATTAACTCATGTAGTTATTGTTTACTAATAATCTTGTGATATTTAGTTTCAGATATTTGATCAAGATATTAGTAGGTGATTAGCTTCAACAAAGGTGTTTTGGAGCTTTCACATGATGATTCAAGAGCTCGCGCGTCAAGATCGCATCTACCACTCGGTTGGACTCAAGCTCGTTTGGATCGGTTTTGGATCGAGTCGACTTGGAGAAGGAGTTCTACAAGAAGACCTCAGTTTGTTTAGTTTAAGATTATGTTTAGGTCTTATGTAAAGATTAGATAGTGTTGATATGCTCAAGTTCACAATACATACACAAGTTTAAGTTTCATGTGTTTGTTTTCGATTTAACCGATTTTGGATTTCTAGTTCAAATATATGGTTTTCATGAATAGATAGAATCAAAACAAGTTCACATGGTTTAATGTATATTAGATTTGATCTATATACATCTATGCTTCATATACTTAGAAAAACTTACTTTGATAGTCTATTTCATGAGTTGGCGTTTTGTATTTAAACAAAACTTATTTTGTATGTAATGTCAAAAACATATATATAATATCTTTCATATATATTAGATTCTATTCATATACAACATGCTTCAAAGTTATTTCAATATCATGTTTTTGTATTTACATGTGTTTTGGAGAAAACAAATTTCCATTTCAAAAATTCAAGTTTTGGAAAATACGGTTTTTGGTTTAAGGCAAATTTTCAAGAACACATAAATGGTTTAAATTGTTTAAAATATGTGTTGAATTTTTGTCATACGTATTTGTATTTCAAAGATCTAATTAGAACTGATTTTTGTGGAATTTATGTGATTTTATAGAATTTACTTGAAGTTAAAAAGTCAAGTATTTAAATCCTAAAAATTTTCCCTGTCAGGCTCTGGCAATCGACCGAACGGTCAACTGGACCAGTGGTCGGTCGACCATCCCGGTCGACTGATGTGCACGGGACGTGAACAAAGGCCAAGTGGTTTGGCCGGTCGACAGCGCGGTCGACCGACTGAGTTCACCCCACTCTCGGGTGCGCTTTGGCCCGGTCTACCGGACGGTCGACCGGAGGCACAATGGTCAGAAATATGACCGTTGGCCAGTCAATCGGCCTGTCGACCGGAAGGACAATCTGAGCTTATCCAAATTGCAATGGGCAGAATTTTTGTGGGTCTATAAATACCCACTTCATGAGCTGATTTCACCAAGATTTCAAGAGAGAAAATTTTCACATCTTTTAAGTGTTTTCAGCAAAAGTTTTTGGGTTCAAAAGATTTATTCTTTATTTTGTTTTAAAGGGTTGGAAAAATTAAAGGAAAAAAGTCTTTGGGATTGGTTTTTATCTTCATTTCTATAGCTATTCTAGAAGTTTTACCAAGAGTTTTTCTTTGTATTTTTAATTTCCAAACTCTTTATTTTCTCACACTTGAGCTTATCTATCTATCCTATCTATAGGATCTTTGTTTTGTGAGAAAATTGGTTTGTGGTTGAGAGAGACCACCAAGTGTTGTAGCCTTCCATACTTTGTGATATCCCTCTAGTGAGAGGTGATTGTGTTGATATCCCTCTAGTGAGAGGTGATTGTGGAAGTGGCGTTTGTATCCCTCTAGTAAGAGGTGATTGAGTT
Organism: Agave tequilana; assembly: GCA_038442645.1. Lineage (NCBI taxonomy): Eukaryota > Viridiplantae > Streptophyta > Magnoliopsida > Asparagales > Asparagaceae > Agave > Agave tequilana. The sequence goes on along the minus strand of JAVJIF010014431.1, from coordinate 2,166 downwards.
GGAATCCCTCAATTGTGAGGTGATTGTTGTTTGACCTTGTGCCTATTCCTCAATTGTGAGGTTGATCTTGTGTTGGCTTAGTGCCTTGCCTCTAATGAGAGGTTGTATTTGTTGAGAGAGGAGTTGTCTACTCCCAAGTTGTATTTGCCCAAATCCTCAGTGGAGGTTCCCTGTGTGGGAAGTCCTGTGTGGACGATATAGTGGAAATCCTTCTGTGTGAACGCGGGACGTAGAGCTGGGTGCTCAAACCTCGAAACATATCCTTGTGTTTGTGTTGATCCACTATCTCTAAACTTTCTCTTATATTGTGCATTGCATCATATTCATATCATTTATATGCTTGGGCTTGATTGTGTGCCATACTTGTGTTAAACCAAGAGAGCTTCATATAGCACCTCAACTCTTATTTAGAGGAATTTAGAGGAGATAGTCCAGAGCCCTTCACCGAGAATTCGGCTACACTCTTTGGTTACGCTAAGTGTTTTGCATTTAGTTTTTAATTCCGCATTATTTGTCATTAGATTAGCCATACGCCTATTCACCCCCCTCTAGGCATACTTTCAATTGGTATCAGAACCTACGCTCCTGATATTAGGTTTAACCACCTAGAAGTGAGATCTTAGTTTGCTAATCTAATATTTGCATTTGCACACATACTTATTTACACACACTCATGGATTATCTTACACCTCCCATGTTTGATGTCTCTAATATGAATATGTGGAAGCTTTGAATAAGTATGTACCTAAAAACCCTAGGTTTGCATGTTTTCCTTACCGCTACCAAGAAATCCTATCTTGCTAATAGCAAGCATCTAAAGGCCAATGCACAAGCCCTAACGGCACTTAGAAGTACATTGAGTAAAGAATATTTGTGTATGGTTTCTCATTGTGATTCCGCCTTTGCAGTGTGGAACACGTTGACCTCTCCTGCGCTCTAAAAGACGAATCATGTGGAGATGAAATCTAGTAGAGGAGAATCCGAACAACATTGCTATATGGTCCAAGGGAATGACTCCCTTGAGGTAAATTCAGAAACTCAAATAGATGATTGTGCTAGTTCTTTCGGCGATGATTTAGTTGTTGCCGATGCTTTAAATGAAGAACTATCTATTGTTTGTGAAAAATTGCTAGAAAAATATAAAACTTTGAAAAAGAAAAGTTTAGACTTAACAAAAAAATAAGGATTTGTGTTCGAAACTTGATTTGGCTTTGCAAGAGAAGGTTGAGATTTCAAATGAATGTGACTCTTTGAAATCCCAACTTGAACTTACCCTTAATGAAAACAAAATTTTGAAAAATAAAAATGATTGTGAAATTGTTTTGAAGAAAAATGAGGCTTTATCTTCAAAACTTGATTTTGTGTTAAAAGAGAATGAATCTTTGAAAAACAAAATTTCTTCTATTTCAAAAGAGCTAGATTTGGTTTCTAAGAAAAATATTTCTTTGAAAAATGACTTAGATTCTCATCTAGTGTAACCATAGCATGCTCCACCTCTTCTACTATTATTGAAAATGATAAAATTTTATTAAAGAAGAGTGTTGATTATTTGGGCTTCACTTTGAGCCAATGTGCCTTGAACCACACACGTTTGGAATCTATGTTTCGAAAGAAACATGTTCCTCCTATGCATGCACACAAACCACGGCATACACATGCTTCTCACGTACATTCACATAACACCATGTATGCTCATATGTGCACTTGTACACATTGTGGACGTAAGGATCACCTTATTCAGTTTTGTTATGATAGAGTACATAATGTAAATTTATAAATAGATTTGTTTGGGTTAGGAAAGGTGCTAACCCTCATGGACCCAATAGAGTTTGGGTACCAAAAACTACTCCTATTTTATTTGATGTAGGTGTAGGCTCTCACATGACGTTAGAGTTGTTATTGCCTTGAGGTGGATGCGTTCCGAGCTTAATGGTGACAATTTGGATGCATCACTTTCAAGGGGAGTTTGGTGGGAGGACCATCTTGGTTTAGAGATATAAAGATGTGCCCTTATGGTTTTGGTAATGATCTCTAAACTCCCATTTAGTTTATATGCTTTCATGTTATTGATTTTTAGCATGTTTTGATTACTATGTTAAATGTCATGATAATTAGGCTTGTGATATACATGATTAGTATTGAGATACACCCATGTTTACATGGATC